>LR752345.1:0-84779 GCA_902729485.2 Mus minutoides | reverse complement strand
TAGGATAGCAAAAACTATTCTCAACAATACAAGAACCTCTGGGGGAATCACCATGCCTGACATTAAGCTGTACTACAGAGCAATTGTGATAAAAACTGCATAGTACTGGCACAGAAACAGACAGATAGATCAATGGAATAGAATGGAAGACCCAGAAATGAATCCACACACCTATGGTCACTTGATCTTTGACAAGGGATGTAAAACCATCCAGAGGAAAAAGGACAGCCTTTTCAACAAATGGTGCTGGCACAACTGGCGGTTATCATGTAGAAGAATGGGAATTGACTCATTTTTATCCCCTTGTACAAAGCTTAAGTCTAAGTGGATCAAAGAACTCCACATAAAACCAGAGACACTGAAATTTATAGAGGAGAAAGTGGGGAAAACCCTCAAAGGTGTGGGCACAGGGGAAAGATTCCTAAACAGAACAGCAATGGCCTGTGCGGTCAGATCAAGAATTGACAAATGGGACCTTATGAAATTGCAAAGCTTCTGTAAGGCAAAAGACACATTCAGCAAGACAAAAAGGCCACCAAGAGATTGTGAAAGGATTTTTGCCACTAGGTTTTACTAAACATTTAATTGAACAGGAGTTTTCTTACAAACTGGACTGATATTGTTCCTATTGTTTTGCCTTGTCGTCCTTGATAGGAGGGTTTTGCCTTCTTTTATTGCATCTCATTTTGTCCTGTTTGGTTTGGACACCTGCTATTTTCTGAAGAATAAGGGAGCGCAAAATGTTTTGGCAAAGAGGAGAGATAGGGAACCTGGGGAGGAGAAACAGTGCAGTTAACATATCCTGCATGAGGAAAGAATATAGTTTTAGTTTAAAAACATATTTTTAAAACTCCATGGAGTAAGAATTATTTGCACAATTGATGAAAAGCATCAATTGACATGCAAAAGTCTCACATAAAACATTGCAAACTATAAGTGACTTAGATCTTATGCTAAATCCCAATGGATTTTCTGAAAATCAATAGAAAATGTTAGCAAAGTCCAGAGAGAAAGCCATTGGAGGCATACTGTCAGCGGTACCCTAAAAAGAATAAAAACAAGAAAAAGGAAAAGAATGACAGAAAAAGAGAAGAAGGACATGAAGGAAAGAGAAGGAAGACATAATGAATAAGAATTAGAAAAGACTTTTGAATACAACTTTTAGAATAAAGTTAAACACAGTCTCTTCAAAATTCAAAAAGTGTATGCTCAGAAAACATACTTTTAAAGATTAGTATAAAATATAACAATGTTTAAAGTGAAAAATAGCTGAAATATTTCAACTCTTATTTAACCTTCATTGTAAATAATGGTAAAGATAGAATACTTTAGTGAAGTAAAAAGTATCAGAAAAGATAAATTGTATAGAAAAAGAATATTATTAAAGATATGATCTATATAATTTAACAGTAGTAGAAATGATATGCATAGAAAAATGCTATATACAGTTTCTAATATTTTGATGTATGAAGTTAGGTAAGCTAGCTTCTGTTAGGTTAATGATTAAATAATAAGTTGGCATAGAAATTATATTTATCATTATGTGAGATATACTAATAACTATATAACAATCTACTGTGATTAATCCACTAGAAAGTGGTTAGTGAGATGTGAACTATTAAGTTGGAAAGCAGCTTTTTAAAAAATTCTCAAAATAAGCATTGTCCCGAATAGCTTCCATCCTTTCTTCTTTATCTTACAACGTTTTATTTTTATCTTTAATAAGTGACTGCTTTGTTTCACATGTGTTAGAACCAAAGAGTAAATTGTCAGTACTACTTCTTGGGGTCTTGGTGCAGATCATTGAGTATCCCTTAGGAAAGGTGACTCCATAGGTTCTTGTGGTCTTTTGAGATTGCTCACATACCCATAGGTCCTGAAATTCATGAATAAGTAGATTGAATGTGCAGGAACACTGATTAAAATGGACAGAAAAGGTACACCCATTTGAGCTGTAACTGAAATAATATTCATAATTTTATTTTTCCTTTAGCCTAGCTCTTCAACTGAGGAATAGAGAATAGCTGAAAAGCACCTAAAAAAATGTTCAACATTCTTAATCATCAGGGAAGTGCAAATCAAGACAACCCTGAGATTCCACCTCACACCAGTCAGAATGGTTAAAATAAAAATTTCAGGTGACAGCAAATATTGGCAAGGATATGGAGAAAGAAGAAAACTCTTCCATTGTTGGTAGGACTGCAAGTGGGTACAACCATACTGGAAATCAGTATGGCGGTTTCTCAGAAAATTGGATATAGTTCTACTAGATGATCCAGCAATACCATTTCTGGGCTTATACCCACAAGATGCTCCAGCTTTTAATAAGGTCACATGCTCCACTATGTTCATAACAGCCTTATTTATTTATTTTTTTATAATAGCCAAAAGCTGGAAAGAACTCAGATATCCCTCAACAGAGGATTCTATACAGAAAATGTGGCACATTTACACAATGGAATACTACTCAGCTATTAAAAACAATGAGTTTATAAAATTTTTAGACAAACGGATGGATCTGGAGGATATCATCTTGAGTGAGGTAACCCAATCACAAAAGAGCACACATGATAAGCACTCACTGGTAAGTGGATATTAGCCCAGAAGCTCAGAATCCTTCTTAGAATTAGAACTAAACCACCAATCAAAGAAAACACGTGGTGGGAGATGTGGCTCTAGTTGTATATGTAGCTAAGGATGGCCTAGTCTGTCATCAATAGGAGGAGAGGTCCTGTGTCCTATGAAGGTTCTATGCCCCAGTATAGGGGAATGCCAGAACTAGGAATGGAAGTGGGTAGGTTGGGGAGCAGGGGGAAGGGGAGGGGGAGGGCATAGGGATTTTCAGAGGGGAAATTAGGAAAGAGGATAACATTTGAAATGTAATAAAAGAAAATATCTAATAAAAAAGGAAAAAAAGAAATTATTGGATTTGTGTAATACTGTAAAAATGCAAACATCCAGTGTTTCTGTAAAAATTTCTCAAATAAAAACAAGAAATGTAATTGAGTAAGACCAATGTGGCTAATGCACAAACATTTTAACTTCCAATGTTTAGAGAATAATATAATAATAATGTTTTAATCCATTGCTAGCTACTTGAAACTTATACAGACAAGAACTAAATAAGTGTCATCTCAGATTCTCTTTTGAATTCAATGTACTAGTGATAGCTGTGAACCTGGCTTCCATTGGCAGTAAAATCTTAGCCTATCAGTCAAGTTATCAATAATTTCCTACCACAACCACAGAAGTGGAGAAAACCATCAAAATCATAACAAAATCATAACAAAACACAACCAAACCACAAATGTGCTTCTTCCCCATACCTCATCAACTAAAACTTTGCATTAGCTTGATATTATTACTGTTTTCGCAATTTTGCATCCCACTGGAGTTGCTTCTAATTGTTCAAAGTGCACCTCATTAAAATCTGCAAGGATCTAGTTTACATACTCACTGCTATTTCTGGAATCTTCAGGGATCATTTCAAAGTACTAGATGACAGTAAGCAAATTAGTGATTTGATTATGATGAACTGAGTTCATCATAACATCTGTTTGTCTCAACTTTCATAGCACCAGTATGTGTATGGTGTTCCTTGTGCCTATGATTCAGTCCTTCATGCAAGAGCATTCACAGTGACCTGGTACATCTTGTTCCATGTCACTGTCCCTTTGAATTGTTGATTTGGCACAATCTAACCAGAAATCTATAACTGTCTGGGGAGTTATAGATACACTTTTAGTTCTACTACTTCAAACTTTGGAATAGGCTCTTCCCTCAAAAAAAAAAAAAAAAAAAAAAAAAGTCAAGCAAAGACGTTTGACAGAGTGAAAATAAACACTTTTATTAGCAATCTGAGAAAAATATGTCAAAAATTTTGGCTACCCACTCCTGGATTAAGTTAAGCTGAAACAACAAATTTTTGAATTAGGTGTCTAATAGAAAACAATTTTAATAAGAGTCATAAAATTATTTCAATTACTCTTGAAATTTCTGTTGGTTGTTTATTTTTGAAATCTTTGTTGGTAAAGAGCTATTGAAATTAGAAAAATTAGATATTTAGAGATAACTATTAACTACATCTTTTCCAGCAATCTTTAACATCTCTTTTGTTTTCTATGCTAGGAATGGAACCAGAGGCTCATATAATGCAAGTGTGCTCAACCACTTACCAAGTGATCGTCTAGCTAATGCAAACTACTTTGGCTCATAAGTCCATTCACATAGACATAGGTCATTAGTGGACTGAATTGAAGAAATTTTCATTGTCATGTATGAAAAGGAAATTCAATAAAACGATAAGTGTAAATTTAGTCTTGAAAGAGAATTGAAATCATAAATAAATGTAATAGCAAGAATGAGTTTCAATATATGAATAGGAATGACCAAACTCAAGATAACAAAAGCAATAAGGTGAACAAGAGTTACAAATGGAATCAATTTTAGCAACTATTCTATTGCTTCATTGGAATGTAATCACTATGTCAGGTCCATTCCATGTTATGTCTGTAATCCCATTGAGAATCTAATTCTTAAGAGACTTTACCATGAATTAATATTTATTAAACAATATTTATTAGATATTTTATTCATTTACAATTCAAATGCTCTCCTGAAAGTGCCTTATACCGTCCCCCTACCCTGCTCCCTAACCCATCCACTTGTGCTTTCTGGCCCTGCCATTCCCCTGTATTGGGGCATATGATCTTTGCAAGACCAAGGACCTCTTCTCCCAGTGATGGCCGATTAGGCCATCTTCTGCTACATATGCAGCTAGAGACATGAGCTCAAGATGTACTGATTAGTTCATATTGCTGCTCCTCCTATAGGGTTACAGAACACTTCAGTTCCTTGGGTACTTTCTCTAGCTCCTACATTGGGGGCCCTGTGTTCCATCCAATAGATGACTATGAGCATCCACTTCTGTATTTGCAAGGCACTGAATTAATATCTTATTTACCAGTTTTCTTTATTGCATATTTTTTTAGTTTTTATTATTTGTTGTTATTATGCTGTGTTATTATTTCATATACGTGCCTATATGGATGTGTAGAGGACAGAAGTTGACATTGGGTGGCTTGTATCACGCTCTATGTTCCAAAACAGATTCTCTCACTGAACCTGTAACTCATTTTTTTTTCAACTAGACTGGCTTACCAGAGTGCTCTGGAGATCATCCTTTCTCCATGTCTATGGCACTCTCCATGTCTTCACTGTCTTCCAGGAAGTGGGGCAAGAGTAGTTCATTGCCATGACTACCATGAAAGTTTCATATGGAGCCTTTATTTCTGATCTCAAGTTCTTATGTTTGCATATCTAGCACTATACACATAGCACCATCTATTAACATCTTATAAATCACTCTACAGTGAGTTGCTTGTTTACAAGATAAAGGTAATGCTTTTCTTTTTAAACTTTTCTTTCTTTTTTTCTCTAAGGTTTGTAAAATCTAACATTGCTTTCATTTTATCCAGATTTGTTTCTTCATTTTAGAACCACATGCTTAACCATCTAAATTCATTATTCTTGAGCAAAATTTGACTTCCTTCCCTTAGATATATAAAGTTATTTCCATCACAGGAATGAAATTCTTCTCAAATTCTGGGAATAAATGACATTAGTATTTTTCAGACCACTGAAAACCCCAGTGGCAGGGACAAGAAGTTAAAAATGCTTGTATCCTGTGATTTTCCATCTCTCTGTCTCTCTGTCTCTCTGTCTCTCTGTCTCTCTCTCTCTCTCTCTCTCTCTCTCTCTGTCATGCATGCACACACACAGGAACATATAAACAGGAACAGATAAAGAACTATTAGTTGCATATGACAATAAACAGTATGCTTCTCTCTTCTATCACTGATGGGTTTTCTTTTTTCTTTTCTTTTTTTCTATACCATTTTGTTACCTTCTTATATCGTTGATCTCCATTTGCAGTGTACAATGCGTTAGATTCAGATGGTTCTACTCAGTCACTCAGCCTCCAGCACACTCTTCCTGATGCCTACTGAGGAGTAAACATTGAAAAGATGAAATCACATATCCCACTCTTGCCTAGTAGGATTCCAGATTAACATTAAATTCTAAGGATTATTTTGAAAAGAAGAAGTGAATCTAAGACTAACATTTGCTTTTATCTCTAAAAATTAAGTTTGCACTAAGGCTTTGTGCTTCTATGATTGTGGACATCTGAAGCAATTGTGTATACCAAGTACATTAGCCCATCTGAAGAGTCTTGGATATAAGAATACCAAAGATATTACTTCACTTTCAAATCTATAAACTCTGACCCATTATTTATGACCTTTCACTTACTTTTTTTTAATTGCCCTGTTTAATATATTTATAGGTTTCCTGTAAATCACAGAATAATGACCTACTATAGTATTGATATTATTTGTGTATTCTCTGTTGTTATTTATTATTTTACACACTAGAAGATAAACCCAGGGAGAAAAGGAAGATGGTTTCTTCAGCACTAGACCATATGTATTACAATAGTTCTTATCTAAAATTAAGGCCAATAAAAACTCAAAGCATAAGTAAAAATTAGTACAGAGACTAACCTCAATTGAGTCTGAAAATAAGCTAAAGGTATAGAGACAACATTTGTTGTGTCAATAATTCTGAGTTTATTTTGGCCTTATGTAGCATTAGGAAAAAGAACTATTTTAGAATGGAATATCATGCCTGTATTTTTGCTTTAGGATATATAAAGGTTAACAGTTGTCATTTATTATGTTTTCATCTATGTGTCAATAATTACCTGGGAAAATTATGAGCATAAGATCAGAATTGCTTTCAATAAAGTTATTGCTGCTCACACAATTTGTATATTTGTCCTGGTGAAGAAAATGTTTTCTAACTTGTATTTTGCATGAAGAATCTGGAAATATGTGGCACACTCGGCAATGCAGTGTCTGTCTTAGTGGCTCTTTCTAAGGCATGCTATTTTCTTGGTTTCCTATGCATCTTTCTTCTCACATCTTGTGTTTTATCCTATTACATTTCAAAATACAAAATCCTATCATATAACGAAGTAACTAATATAGTTTTCAGTATTAATCATCTAGAAATGAGTTGGCACTTATTTTCATTCTGCCTAGAAGCTTCAAAGCAATACTTTGGTCAAGCATCGTGAAACACCTGACCTTCAGATGGAAAGAAGCCCCTTGAATCAAACGTATGCTCTTCCTGTTTCTCATATGTAGACTTAGTTGTATCCCTGAGGGCCTGCTGTCTTTCCTTCTGCTGGTACTGAAGAGTACTATGGTTCCTTTATTTCATATAGATTATGAAAGGAACTTCTATTGCCAATGGATGCCCAATGGAGTCTTTGATATTGTTTCTTTTTATTTCTTTACTTTATGTCCAACAACTATCAAATATGTGTGAATGTGTGTGTGCGTGTGTGTGTGTGTGTGTGTGTGTGTGTGTGTGTATTTGTGTATAAAAGAGTTCATTTCCATCAAAGAAATTGTAAAAGAAAAAAAAATTAAAAAGCCAAGTTGAGCTATTCTACAAACTCTGAAAACAAGAAATACTGTCAAGCAACATTTTCCACCTCATCAAGAAAGTTTGTAAGCTCTACAGGAAAGAAAAATTTTAGTCAATTAAATAAAAGACAAATGAAAACAACAACAAAACAGTTTCTCAAAGGCCAAAGGCAAATGTGACTCCTTGAGTTGTACGAGAATCTGGAAATCAGAGGATTGATGATGCCTACTTCACAGGATTCTATGAGTTTATTTTATGAGCATGTGGTGAATAGATTTTAATGTGTGAAGTATTAAAGAAGGATTTGTGAAGACTCACTCCTTATCCTCCAAACACTGCCAGTTCCTTTACATCCTTCTTCATGTTGGGAGAAGAAAGAACTTATAATATCCATTTAAAAGTTCTTTTATGTTGGGAGAAAAAGAAGAAGGGATATGGTGAGTAGGGTATTTAAGATAAAAAATAAGACAAGGAGCAAAAGGAGAAATCAGAAGAGCCCAAGGCAATACATTTCTCAAACACTGATGGAATTCTCACTACATGTTCTTTATTCAGGAGAAGCAAATTTATTTATAGAGCTAATTTGGTATTGCTGGTATGAAAAGAGAAATGTAAGAAAAAAGTGATTCTTGAAGATGACTAATTCTGAATGCACAGCAACATGAAAAATGACTTGATTAATTCTACTAGCTTCCATTTACCTTTTATTTTCTCTCTCACCTGTTACTGGATGAAATCTATTAATTATTATTTATCCCATTCTATCCTCTTCTTTCACATATGAAGATCAATTTATAAAAATGTTTATAACCTTTTCTTTTGTTAATTTATGTATAACTTGTATATAAATTCAAAGTAAGCTCCTAGATTTGTTTGCTCATTTGTTTGTTTTGCTTTGTCTGGTATACTACCAGATAACAAATTCATGCAAGTATTCATAGTCATGTTTCTTTTTGGCACTAAAGTATTCCTAAGCATTAACTACCTTAATAGTTTCTTAACATAATTGATGATGACACAGTATTTTAAAGAAGCTTAAATTCCACACTGATTTACAATGAGGAATCACACAGTCATATTTTTCTTTAGGAAAACATAGGTGGCCCACCTGCTACCAAGACCAGTTAGCAAAATGATTTATCATTTTAATTAAAATGCATCCTATGTCTGATATTTATGAAGTAAAAAAACAGAAGATGAGTTCAACAACATACTAAGTTTGCTGACTAATGACCAGGATTGATGAGGAATGAAGGATGGAGTAGTGATTTGGAAGATCTTATATTGTATATCTGTATTGGTAAATGTCTGTTGATGTGACAAAATGCCACAACTGAAAGTATCTTAAGTAAAAAGTGTTTACTTTGGCTTATGGTACCAGCAAACTATGGTCAACCACAGCAGGTATAGTGTCTTAGTATTTTATTAATGTGAAGAGACATCATGACCATGTTTAACTCTTGAACTAGGATTGTTTTATATTTCAGAGTAAACGTTTAGTCCATTATCAACTCAGTGGGATCATGGGAATATTGTAGAAAGCATGGAGGGAAACCTGTTGGCACGCAAGCAGACATGATTCTGGAAAGGTAGCTGAGAGTTCTACATCTCTTTGCTTAGGAAGCTGTAAGAACAAGTGACATTGGACCTGACTTAAGCATCTGAAATCTCAAAGCAATCCGCCTGGCTCATACCTGGCTGCAATAGCTTTCCTTGTTTACGGAGGGAGATTCTGTGTCCTTGAGTCTAAAGCAGAACCATGTTGATTCTAAAGTTGGAACAATATGGCTAAAGCATCTAAATATGCTGCTTGCTGGGAAACAAATATGTCCCCTTTGTAAAAATACATTTTCACCAGCTTTCTGCTTTCTATGGTCCTTCACTGCCTAAGTTTAGTAGTCCTGGAACTTACTCTGTAGAACAGGTTGACACTGAACTCAGAGATATAGGTCTGGCAGCCTCTGCCTTCCATTGTGCTAGGATGAAAGGTCCAGCGGTGGATGGGTGGGAGGAATAACGGGGTGGGAGAGAACCTGAGAGGTGCCAGAGCTCCAGATACAAGGCGGGCAGATACAAGGGATGACTGCATGATCTCTATGTTGCCCAGGTGGCTGTCTCGTTGTAGGAAACCATGGAACCCCAGTCCACAGCGGTAGAGAGGGAGAAGTGCAGAGTCTCTGGATTTCACAGAGCCCAGGGATGACAGGTTCTCATTCTCAGACATGTCAGATGTTGCTGTATGAAGCAGAAGAGCTGAGAACAAAGTGAGAGCCCTGGGGGCAACTTGGTTAGCCCCCCGGGGCCAAAGGGAGAAGAGGACACAGGGAGAAGAGGGGTGGGGCAGTTATCATGAAGGCAAGAGTCCTCCCTTGGTCAAGCATGGCAACTTGCAATACTGGGAGGCATTCTCCGGGGAGATTAGACTAGCTCTTTAGGGGAAGGCCTATTCCATCTTTCATATATTGCTGGTCTTGATGAGCAGAGCCAATCCACGGTTTTAGAGCTTTATTGTAGAAAGGCAGAGAGAAAGAGAAGGTAGAAAAAGAGAGGCTGACCCTGGCCATGTGGAGAGGAGGGAAAGTGGGGGAAGGAGAGTAGGAGAACAAGAACTTAAGAGAGAGAAGAGGGGCCAATCAAACCCTTTTATGGTAGACTGGACTATATTGCCTTTGGCAGTTAATTGTGGGGAGAAGCATACTTGGCTATTGCCAGGTAAACTGTCGGGGGTGGAGTCTAGCCAGAATACCAGGAGCCTGGGATATTGTCTATGTGACTGATAGTCATAGGATTATGGAGTTGAAGACTCCTAGTATCGGGTACCTGTTTCTGGGAACGTGGCTCACTGTTCTGTCCCTTGTAGAGTTTTCTACTGGGTCTCTGGAGTAAGCTTTGCTCAACAAGAAGACAGGCTGCCTTTCAGGCATAAAACCTTCACAGGACCAAGAGCCTCTTCTCCCACTAGTGACCAACTAGGCAATCCTCTGCTACATATGCAGCTAGGGCCATGAGTCCCACCATGTGTTTTCTTTGGTTGTTTTAGTCCCAGGGAGCTCTGGGGGTGCTTGTTAGTTCATATTGTTGTTCCTCCTATGGGGATGCTAACCCCTTCAGCTCCTTGGACCCTTTCTCTAACTCTTTCATTGGGGACCCTGTGCTCCATCCAATGGATGGCTGTGAGCATCCACTTCTATATTTGTCAGACACTGGCAGATCCTCTCAAGAGACAGCAATAGCAGGCTCCTGTCAGCAAGCACTTCTTGGCATGTACAATATTGTCTGGGTTTGGTGGTTGTATATGGGATAGATCTCCAGGTGGGGAAGTTTATGGGTTGTCTTTCCTTCAGTCTCTACTCCATACTTTGACTCTGTATATCCTCCCATGGGCATATTATTCCCTCTTCTAAGAAGGATTAAAGTATGGGAATGGCTGAGAAGCACCTAAAAGAATGTTCAACATCCTTAGTTATCAGGGAAATGCAAATCAAAACAACCCTGAGATTCCACCTCCCACCATTCAGAATGGCTAAGATCAAAAACTCTTGTGACAGCAGATGCTGGCAAGGATGTAGTGAAAGAGGAACACTCCCCCATTGCTGGTGGGATGCAAGCTGGTACAACCACTCTGGAAATCAGTTTGGCCGTTACCCAGAAAGTTGGACATAAACCCTTGTTATTCGTTTTTACATGTTGGAAATTGAGCTGGGTGGGAATGCGCTTTGGGGTCACCACTCCCTTTATTCCACTCAGTATTGGGTTTTACTTTAATCTGCTTAGATTTCCTGGTGCGCCTTTCTTCTCCAACTTTACATTTTATATTTTTCCTTATTTAACTTGCTCCTTTTCAGTATTGATGTGTGTAAGACTGGCCACTGATACCCATACAACGTAGTTATTAAGTTGTTTGGAAATGTAGTCTACCGTAGCTAATAATGCATAATTAACTGAATTTACCCCCGCCCCCCAGGCAGATTTTTTTACACATAGGCACAAAGTAGCCACATTCTTCACCAAAATATCAGGAGACTTATCTTTAGAACACATATTAACATTTTTTTCTAATACTTTTGGAACCATGTCTCTGTTATGCCAGATTTTGGAGACACCAAACAAGACAACCAAGGACTCAGTATCCTGTGTAAACACAAAATGATTTATTTGCAAGTTGGAGCTCAGACCACAAACTGCCATGAGGCTGCAGCAGCAAGGCCAGGGTATCAAGGATTATAAAGGAAAAAAATTGCAAGTGTCTGTTCATTGACATTTGATTGGGAAAGAGTGCATGGAGGAATGGGCCAAACTGCCAGAGGTGTTTATACATTTAAAAAGAGAATAAAAAGGCCACAGATGTGGTAAAGCAGCATCAAAGGTAAAAATCTAACAAGATAAACTCTCAATTCTGAACATCTATGCTCCAAATGCAAAGGCACACACATTCATGAAAGAAACTTTGCTAAAGCTAAAGCACACATTGCACCTCACAAAATAATAGTGGGAGACTTCAACATCACACTCTCAGCAATGACAGATCATGGAAACAAAAACTGAACAGAGACATAGTGAAATTAACAGAAGTTATTAACCAAATGAACTTAACAGATATCTTTTGGGCACTTCATCCTAAAGCAAAAGAATATAACTTCTCAGCACATCATCCAAAATGACCATATATTCGGTCACAAAACAGCCCTCAACAAATACAAGCAGATTGAAATCCTTCCATGCATACTATCAGTTCACCACAGACTAAGGCTGGACTTTAATAACAACATAAAAAATAGAAAGCACACATATTCATGGAAGCTGAACAATGCTCTACTCATTGATAACTTGGTCAAGGTAGAAATAAAGAAAGAAATGAAAGACTCTTTAGAGTTTAATAAAAAATGAGGTCACAACATACTAGAACTTATGGGACATAATAAAAGCAGTACGAAGAAGAAAACTCATAGCTCTGAGTGCCTCCAAAAAGAAGCTGGAGTGAACAAACACTAGCAGGTTGACAGAACAACTGAAAGCTCTAGAACAAAAAGAAGCACATATACCCAAGAAGTGTAGAAGGCAGAACATAATCAAATTCAAGGCTGAAATCAACCAAGTGAAAACAAACAGGATTATACAAAGAATCAACCAAACCAGGAGCTGGATCTTTGAAAAAAAAAAATTAACAAGATAGACCCTTAGACAAGCTAACCAGAGGACACAGAGACACTATACTGTAGGAAGCCGCCCGGCCTCCGGCCTCCACCAGACGGCGAAGCCCCCACCCAGCCTCTGGCTGCAGCCGAAGCCACCCGGGCTCCTGCAAGCCTCTGTCTCTGACAAGCCTCTGTCTCTGACAAGCCTCCGGCTTCGGCAGCCTCCAGCTCCCTGCCATTACAAGATGGCAGCGGGGGGGGGGGCAGGTTGCCAGGGAGGAGAGTTTAGCGTGCATGCGCAGCTCTCTTCAGGCCCTCCTCAAGCAATAGCCCCTCCTGAATGGGCAATATGCTAATGATGTGTGGCTTCTGGCACCAATGAACAGGCATTATGCTAATAGGTGTGGGTTGTGGCACCAATGAACAGGTCACATGCTAATGAGGTGTGTCTTGGTGCACCAATCCGCAACCACTACGACACCCTCCCCCCTTCCCTGGGAGAGTATAAAAGCAGTAGCTCTGCTGCTGTCCAGAGTCCTGGGAATCTCCTATCAAGGTGCTCCAGAATAAAGATGACTGAGAAGATCCTGGTGGTGGTGTGTCTTTCTTGCTCATCGAGGGAGGCATGTCGCGCTATACAAATAAGAAAAATCAGACATGAAAAGGAGAATATAACAACGGAAAATCAGGAAATCCAAAAAAATCATCAGATTCTACTACAAAAGCCTATACTCAACAAAACTGGAAAATTTGAATGAAATGGACAACTTTCTAGACAGATACCAGGTACCAAAGTTAAATCAGGATCAGAGTAATGATCTAAACACTCCCATATCCCCTAAGGAAATAGAAGCAGCAGTCATTAATTGTCTCCCAACCATCAGAAGATTGAAAGATTTCTCATGCTTATAGATTGCAGGATTAGTATAGTAAAAATGCCAACTTGCAGAAAGCAATCTACAGATTCAATGCAATCCCCGTCAAAATTCTAACTCCATTCTTCACCGAGTTAGAAAGTGTAATTTGCAAATTCATCTGGAATAACAAAAAAAACCTAGGAAAACAAAATCTATTCTCAACAATAAAATAACATCTGGTGGAATCAGCATCCATTACCTCAACCTGTACTATAGAGCAATTGTGATAAAAACTGCATGGTATTGGTACAATGACAGAGAGGTAGATCAAAGAAATAGAACTGAAGACCCAGAAATGAACCCACATACATATGGTCACTTGATCTTTGACAAAGTACCTAAAACCATCCAGTGGGAAAGAAAGAATTTTCAACAAATGGTTCTTGTTCAACTGGTGGTTATCATGTAGAAGATGCAAATTGATCTATTCTTAGCTCCTTGTACAAATCTCAAGTCCAAATAGATCAAGGACCTCCACATAAACCAGATACACTGAAACTAATTGAAAAGAAAGTGGGGAAGAGCCTAGTTTACTTGAGCACAGGGGACAATTTCCTGAACAGAATACCAGAATAGATTATGGTCTGTGATCAAGAACAGACCTCACAAAATTGCTAGGCTTCTGTAATGCAAAGGACACTGTCAGTAGAACAAAATGGCAAAGAAAAATTGGGAAAAGATCTTCGCCAACCCTACATCCAATAGAAGGCTAATATCCAATATATATAAAGAAATTAAGAAGTTAAACTCTAGAGAACCAAATAACCCTATAAAAATGGGGTACAGAGCTACACAAAAAATTCTCAACTGAGAAATATTGAATAGCACCTAAATAAATATTCAACATCCTTAGCCATCAGAGGAATGGAAATCAAAACAACCATGAGATTCCATCTTAAGCCAGTCAGAATACCTTAGGTCAAATCTCAGATGAAGGTACTTGCTGGAAAGGATGTGGAGAATGAGCAACACTCCTCCATTGCTGGTGGGATTGCACACTGATACCACCACTCTCGAAATCAGTTTGGTGGTTCTTCAGAAAATTGGACATAGTACTACCTGAGGACCCAGTGATACCACTCCTGGGCATATACCGAGAAGCTGATTCAACATGTAGTAGGGATAAATGCTCCACTGTGTTCATAAGTCTTATTTATAATAGCCAGAAGCTGGAAAGAACCCAGATGTCCTTCAACAGAGGAATGGGTACAGAAAATATGGTAAATTTATACAATGGAGTACCACTCAGCTATTTAAAATGATAAAATCATGAAGTTCTTAGGCAAATGGATGGAACTAGAAAATATCATCATGAATGAGGTATCCTAATTACAAAAGAACACACACAGTAAGAACTCACTTATAAATGTATATTAGCCCAGAAGTTCTGAATACCCAGTATACAATTCACAGAGCACTTGAAGCTCAAAAAGAATGAAAACCACAGTGTGGATATTACAGTCCTTCTTAGAAGATGGATCAAAATACCCTTGGAACAAGTTACAGAGACAATTTTTGGAGCAGAAACTGAAGGAAAGGCCATCCACTGACTGTCCCATCCGGGGATCCATCCCATATACAGTTACCAAACTCAAACACTATTGTGGATGCCAACAAGTGCTTAGTGACAATAGCCTGATATAGCTGTGTCCTGAGAGGCTTTATCAGTGCCTGACAAATACAGAGATGAATACACACAACCATCCTTTGGACTGAGCACAGAGTCTCCAATGGAGGAGCTATAGAAAGGAACCAAGGAGCTGAAGGGTTTTGTAGCTCCATAGGAAGTACAACTCTATGAACCAACCAGTACCCCCAGATAGAGTATACATGGAGGGACCCCTGACTATAGCCACATATGTAGCAGAGGTTGGTCTTGTGAGACATCAATGAAAGGATAAACCCTTGGTCTTGTAAAGGGCCCCAGTGTAGGTGAATACCAGGACAGGGAAGCGGATCTGGGTGGTTTATGGAGCAGGAGGACAGGGGTTGGGATAGTGGGGTTGTCATAGGGGAAATGAGGAGAGGGTATAAAATTTGAAATGTAAATAAAGAAAATATCTAACATAAATTTTAAAAAATAAAAATATAAAATGAGAATAAAATAATCACATATTGATTTTCCAGCTAATTGATAGACTATAAGTTGATTCAATTAGGAACATACATAGTGTGGTTGTTCTTTGAACTGGGGCTTCACTGTACCTGAGAGGTTGGGAAAGAGCAGGGCCATGACAACCACCAATTTTCTCTTTCACCCTCATAGTTCAAAAAACCTTCAGCATCACTGTCTTCTATGATCTGTTAAGGGTCCGCATAAAGTGTTTAACAGTTTTTCTCTATCAAAGATTCAAAGTCTAAATTCCTCCAAAAAAAAAAAAAATCATAGTCTAGCATATAACAGCAATATACCAGTACCAACTTTGGTTTAGTTAAGGTTTCTATTGTTGTGAATTGACATCATGACCACAGCAACCCTTATCAAGGAAAACATTTAAAAATTAGGGTTGGTTTATAGTTCAGACTTAGTACTATACTGTCTTGACAGGAAACATGATGGTGAGAGACCCTAAAGGCTTTCTCCCCTCCTATCAAGGGTAGGCCAAGTTCCATTCTCCACCCATAGGAACATTTTTTAGTAAAAAATTCTCAGAATGCACTGACTTGATCCTCTGAAAAATCCCCGGTAGAGTTCAAATATGTGTCATACTTGCTACATACATTTACAAGTCGATATGCTTAGCCAGTAAGTTTGAACTGTAATACTGCTGATGTAACCTGTGTCCCTAAAAAGTATAAAAACTGCTTCTAATAGCCATTCAGGGCCACCTTCTAGTCACTCTTCTTGAGGGAACTAATTGAAGATCAACTTCGAAGCTCAGGAATAAAATCACTTGTTTTTCCATCGATCTGTGTTTCAATGTCTCACTGGAGGTATCTCAAAGTAAGTACCACTGACTGAAGGTTGGGGTCTTACAATGGAAAACACGGTGACATGAAGAGAGAAATGCTGCTGCAGAGGTGCCTCAGAATTCTACATTTGACACAGGAAGCAGCAAGAAAAAGAGAAGTGACACTGGGCTTGGATTGTGCATCTGAGACAATTTTCTTTAGGTATGCATTGATCTGAGGATGAGTTAAGACTAAGTTCTTCAATGTGCTATAACAGAAAAAAATATTTATACTTTGAAATTCAGAAAGATGGAACACTATGTCAAAATAAAATTCTAGAAATGATCAGGAAAACCTCGTAATCCTACTCCTTGCCTCATAAGAAAATAAATAAATAAATAAATAAATAAATAAATAAATAAATAAATAAATAATCTAGAGAGGGTATTAAAAACATAAACTCTAAAAACAGTTAATTTAAAAATTTTGCTTGAAAAATCAATTCTTTGTTGTCTCATTGATCTAAGATACCAAAACAGTAGGCCAAACAATAAAAAAAAATGTTAAGTGGACTATTATTCTTTAAGTATAGCAATATTTATTGGTAGATCTAAGTAAAAACCAGGCTATATCTTAGATATTTATAGATTCTAATGTATTCCATATTATATTGTTCTGGTCAGTTCATGAGAACCCCAAAAGATCATCAGAGACCACAACTTTGGTACACAGGAGTCTTTATTCAAGTTTGAGCTTGAGCTACAAACCTTACTGATGGAACAGGAAGGAAAGTGACCCCAAGCTCTAGGTGAAGGGGGTTTATAAGGGGGGGAAAATGAAAGCAGGGGTTTCTAAGCCTTGTTATTTCATGAAAGGGTAAAGGAATGTTGGTCTCTTGCCCAGAGCCCAAGGGTGGGGGGCCATGTCACTTCAAGGACAGCAGATAGTAGCTTTCAGATGGCAGCTTTCTCCAAGGACAACAGCTTAAAATAGAGTTTGGAGAACAAGATGGAATCTGTACTGCTGTTTGGCTTGGTTGATTGTTTTGTTTTGTTTTCTTTTGTTTTGTTTTGTTTTGTTTTTTGTGTCTTCATTGGCTATGTCTCTCTAAGGGCAAGTCACCTTATAATGAAGTTGTAAGAACAAACAGACATTTCCTGCTACCTCAGTCCCTTCAATATAATTTTAGAGTAATTATTGACCTAACTGCTATTTTCATGATGATATTTTTGAAAACCATAAGTGATCAATACTTTTACTAATATTCAATTGCCATATAGATGCCTCTCAACATTTTAAGAGTTTCACATATTTGATTACTTAAAGAGCAGAATATAAATAAATGAATTCCCTACTCTATGAATTAATTATTTTTAGCAAGGCACAATTTAATATTAGAATTTATTCTGAAGTTGTGACTGAGAAATACAATGATATAGTTGTTTCTGTGATGAATCATAATATTTTGGTATTATGTTGATATCTATACAATTTCCTTGTTTCTAATTTATCAAAACTCCCAGGTCTAGTGGCCAAATCTTGTACATGTATCTTCCAGAAAACCCCTGGAACCAACGTATGATAATCCAATTTAAAATTATACAAGATTAAGTCTCCAAAATCCTTCCTTGTATATTATTAACTTTCACTGATCAATAATGACTATCCAAATATATTCCAAAATTTCTAAGAATTTTAGTCAAAAATGAAAAGAGAACAACTATATACCAAACCAAACCAACCAACCAAACAAAAATCAAACCAGTAAACAAACAAAACCCATAAGGATTTAAAAATTTAATGTTTATGGAGCTCCTGAATGGAATAGTTCTACAGATCTAAAGATGTAGAATATCCATGACACAGGGCAACGACAGACTATCCAAGAGAATTTCCCATGAGGATCCAGGATTGATAGTATAGCAGTAGTCAGAGTCCTTGAACCAGAATCTATAGTATCAATGAACATTTGCAAGAAAGCATGTGTGGGCAAAAGGGTATTCTGTGTGACAAACCAAACCTTCTACAGTGAAATGTTTATTGTTTGTTATTTTGTTCTGGTTTGTTGTTTGTTTGTTGTTTGTTTGTTTGTTTTAAAAATTCAGGGGAGGGCATTTGCCAGGGCAGAGAATAGATATGAAAAGAAGGAGAGATGAGTGGATTAGGATGAATGATATGAAACTCACAAAGAATTAGTAATTTTTAAAAGTAAAAGCTTGGACTAGAAACATGGATTAGTGGTAAGGAATACAGACTGTTCTTTCAGTGGACTGAAATTCAATTCTCAAAATAGGTATGGCAGTTCACAACAATCCCTAATCCTATTTCAGGGAAACCAAAGCCCTCTTGGTTTTTATTTTGCTTTGTTTTGCTTTTTGTTTGTTTGTTTTCACCAGGAATGCATGGTGCATAGGCACACAGGAAACAAAACACACATAAACTTTCAAATGTAACGACTTCTAGTGGACCAGCACTCTACTTACTCTGATTTCACAGTGAAACCAAAATCACTTCAAAGAGGATTATCAAAAGCCTTCTTTGACAAGAATGAGAAGACGTTCAAATAATTTTGTTCACCTCAATTAACCAAACCACAGGGATTCGAACTAAAGCAATTAGAAGACTTAACACAGGATAGAGGGTGCAATCATTTCTAAGACTCATAATTTTTTTTTAAAGAATTGGTTAAGAATAAAATACTACTTCTGCCAACTTATGTGTAATGAGAGCCAATGTAGTATACTATTATGTGTAGAGAGCCTGCTGAAATTCTGCCACCTGTCTTTGTGTTATAATATTTTAATCATCTACTTATGCATTTTTATTTAAGTGCTGAGCAAAAGAATGATGTTGATATAATAAGGAAGAACATATAATAAGGTTATAGAGCATTGAATGATAGAGATCAGGAAATACCCCCATAAATATGACATCTTGACATTTAAGGACAAGAAGAAGAAGAAGAAGAAGAAGAAGAAGAAGAAGAAGAAGAAGAAGAAGAAGAAGAAGAAGAAGAAGAAGAAGAAGAAGAAGAAGAAGAAGAAGAAGAAGAAGCAGCAGCAGCAGAAGCATGAAGGCCACATTTTCCCCCACCCTAAACACACACACACACACACACACACACACACACACACACACACACACACACTTTTCCAAATACAAACTCTAAGACAAATCTAAACTGTCATCTAAATTTCTTCAAAAATCACTCATGTCATAAGTGTCCTCCCTTACCTGTAGAACATGAATGTTTTTCAGACACCAGATTGTCCCAAAATGAATCTAAACAACCTTTGCTAAGAGTCCCAGAGTTTAAAATTCTATCACTTTTCTCTCTGATTAGACTTCTGCAGGACATCCCATAAAAACAGGATTTTTTTTGCTTCTCTAGATTATCTTTTTTGGATCTGACTATATAAAATAAAACTATATTAAATAATTGTAAATGTTTTCTCCTTTTAATCTACCCTCTGTTGTAGGAGCTTTATCCACTAATCTTAAAATGAATGGGAAATCAATAGACTTTTTTTTTTTATTTTGTTTTAGCTTCGTTTCTTCTGTTTTGTTTTGTCGATGCATATATGCATTAATTTATGTGGCACATGTGTGTATTAGTTCTATTTTGTCACCTTACCACAAGTTAGAGATATCTAGAAAGAGAGAATCTAAACTCAGAAAAAGTCTCCATCAGACTAAGCTATATGTAAGTCAATAAAGATTTTTATTTTTTGATTAATGATTATTGTGGGAAGTCCCAGCCCATGTGCCATGTCTCAAAAGATTAGTCTGGTTTCTAAAAGAAACATGACCGAGCAATCCAGAAAGCAGAGTTCCTCCACAACCTCTGTTTCAGTTTATGGTTCTAGCTTCTTGCCTAGAAATCCTACTCTGATCTTGTTATACCCAGATCTTGAAACCCCAAATACTACCAGGAATTGACTCCGATGCAATTTACAGGAAGATTTATTGGAGCTCTAGATGCAAAGCTTCTCTGACGCAGCAGGTTAGGGGAGTGACCATGAGATTTAGGGGAAGGGGTTTTTAAAGGAATACAAAAACAAAAAACTGTAAGTGGAGGTCTCTGTGTCTTGACATTATGTGATTTGGTAAGAGATTTATGGGCAAGTTGACTTTTGAAATGATTGGTCCATTTTAGGCACCAAGGCTCAACAGCTCTGGTTTGGCCATCTGGAGAACGTCTGGCCATTGATTAATAGGTGCTAGGAAAAGGAGCAATTAGCACCCCTGTGTGTTCACTGGGAGGTGTTGTTAGAGTTGCTAGGAAAGCTGTCTACTGAGAGGAAAGCATGCAGAGAGGGAGGGTTGCTAAAGAATGCTGTCTCCTTTGGTGCTGGGAAGAATGGAGTTGTGCCTCTAACTCCCAGCAGTTGCAGCTGTCCAGGTATGCCTCACATTGGGACCTAATTTTTTAAATCTAAACTTAAGTCTTTGGGCCTCCACTTAGGTTTCTCATTTCTCAATCTAACTTTCCTAGGTGATGAAGTTTGTGCCATGGTATTTTCAATTCAAATAAACCCTCTCCTCACCAAGTTCCTTTTGGCTATGCTTATTATCATAGCAATAGTGAAATAAACAAGACAAAACAAAACAAAACACAACCACATATTTTTATAAGCTTGTTGAGGTCAAATAAGGTCATCGGATCTCTGGATCTCTGGGAAAAGGAGTCAGTCACCATATGGATGATGGAAACTGATACCAGGTCCTTTGCAACAGTCGCCAGACACACTAAGCTATTTCTCCAGCCTATTTTTTTTCTTTTTCTTTTAAATTAGGTATCTTCTTCATTTACATTTCAAATGATATCCCAAAAGTTCCCTATACCTTTCCCTTGCCCTGCTCTGCAACCCACACACTCCTGCTTCCTGGTCCTGGCATTCCCCTGTACTGGGGCACATAATCTCCCCAAGACCAAGGGCCTCTCCTCCCAATGATGGCTGACTAGGCCATCCTCTGCTACATATGCAGATAGAGACAGGAGCTCTGGGGGTGTGAGGCATTGGGCTATGCACAGACAGCCTGGCCTCCATCAAGCTGAGATGTTGAACCCCAGGAATCGGTGGTGATAATTCACCTACATGGGATGGAAGGAGTTCTCTCATGTCTCCTGGACCCTGGTTCCTGTCGAAGTTACCACCCCCTCAGACTCCACAAGAGAAGAATAGTTCGTAGTCAAGTAGGCAATGTCCCAAGCTTCTGACCTTCAGGCTAAACTCCTCCCCAGTTACCTAGCAACAGAAAAGATAGCAGCATACTTTAAGAGGGGCTGTTTGGCCCCTCCTCACTCTCTCACTCCTCTTGTTCTTTTGCTCTTACTCCCCTTACTCTCCTCTCTCCTCTCTCTTTCTTTCTCCCTCTTTCTCTCTAGCCTTTCCTCTCTCTCTCTCTCTCTCTCTCTCTCTCTCTCTCTCTCTCTCTCTCTCTCTCTCTCTTCCCTGTTCCTCCTTCTCTCATCTTGGCCATGGCCAGTCTCTCTCTCTTTCCACCTTTTCTCTTTCCCTCTGCCTTTTTATAATAAAGCTCTAAAACTATAGACTGTCTCTGCTCTCATCAAGGACCACTGTGTAGACTCTTGCCGGGGTGGGAACCTCTCTTACTCACCCCTCTCTCCCATAACCCCGGGGCTACAGGGTGTTGTCTTGGGCTCCCTGGTCACAGGTTGCCACTTTTCTACCCCCCTTTAAGTGGGGTCAGTGGCTTAGATGTCCAACTGGGGCTGAGTGGAGAAAAAGATAAAACATTTGGAGAAAAAGATAAAGCAGTAAGGAAAAAAAAAATGAACCAAAGCTCACAACATAAAATTTCTCAGACTTCAATTTATAGTATATCATCACATAAACTTCTCTTGAAGCTGCCAGGTAGTCATCACACCTGAAGCATCTACAAATGGCAATCATACTGTGCCACTCAAATTTCAGTTAAAAATTGGACATATCAAGGAAATGATTTCATGTTCATAAAATCACTGTTATGATTCTTTTGTCTTTTACCAAGAAACTGGAATTTTATTGCAGAAGACTGAGGAATCACATAGAGAATTATACTTTTTTTTGAAAACCAAGGATTGAGTTTGGCATAATTTTTCTGCACAGTGGATGCATGTGTTTGGAGATAGATATTGATTCTCTATAGGGAAGGGCTTCTTTTCCCCTTGAACTTTAATACAACTGTCATGTTGAGAGGCAGTGAATTAGTCATTGTGGAAGAGGTAGTAGCCCATCCCTGACACTGTCTGACAGGTCAAGAAACAGAGTACAGATAGCTCAGATACTTAGAATAAAACCAAACACAAATGGCAGAAAAATTAAAGCCATCAAATGATTCCTAATGATGCTCTGCAATACTTGTAGACTGGAGAATTACAATTAGAGAGGCTATATCTAGCAGGTTGGAACAGATGGAGAGGAGCAAAGTCAAACATTAAGCAGAGCTCATGAATCTTCTGAAAGAGGGAGAGGAAAGATTCTATCTTCTGAAAGAGGGAGAGGAAAGATTCTAAGAGTCACAAGGGTGAAGGACATTTAAAAAACAAAACAAAACAAAACAACAACAACAACAAAACAAAAACAAAAAACAGCTGACAAATCTACTAATCAGGGTTAATAGGGGCTCACAGAGACCGAACTATCAGGGATCATATATACATAGGTCCTCTGAATACAGTTGTCTAGCTTGCTGTTATTGTGGGCTTATTAACAGTATGAGTGTGGACTGTCTTTGATTCTTTTGAGGGCTTTTGCTACTCTTTTCCTCTTACTATGTTACCTTTTTTGTTGTTGTTCATTTGTTTTTTCAACTTAGTATTATTGTCATGCAGGAAAGGGACTGGGAGGAGAGGAGGGAGAGGAAACTGTGGTTGGGATATAATACATAAAAGAAGAATAAAGAACAAAAGAAGTTGAAAGAACTCTGACATTATTGCTTGCTAGACTATAAGTTTTCAATACATAACTTTCATTTCCAGTCTCATTTATTTTAATATAAAAGTCATCTTATCTGGAACTTGCAATGTTATTTAGTATCAGGCCCAGAAATACATTCAAGGTATATTGATCTATTTAAAGATAGCACAGAAGTTTCTCAGCAACTACACATGCACACATAAGGAACAGTATGATGAGAAATAATGAAGGTTGGCTGGCAATGGAGAAATTCCTTAATGAAGACATTGTTAACTGAAAGCATCATCTTTTTTGTGGAATTGGAACATAAACACTGGGTTTTCTGCACATGAGGCAAGTGTTGTGTACATGTGACTTCCTTAGTCATAGTGCTTTTGATGTTTTATTTAAACATAGTGTTTCACCGTTTTATTTCTTCTGCTATTAGTGATGTAGACCTCAGACCTCATCTCTTTGTTTCTACCATCTTTAATGCAGGCTCTGTTACACTTATGTCTCACCTATATATACCTATTTTTTGTATATACAGTTCTCAAATTGTTTTACTCTGTAACTAAATACATTTCTTATAGATGAAAGATCTCCATAAATAAAGATATACTTAAGCTATGATTAAATGACAAATGTTCTTACCAATTACAGTCCTTACATAATGTACCTCCCTGCTTGTGGAACTCTTTTGTCTAGCCTGTAACAGTCTTTGGGTAGGTTAAGAATTTTGTCTCAAAGAGTTATAACCAAGAAGACAGGATAAGAGAGCAGAAAGAATAGTTCTGTGGACAAAGAAAAATATGTGCCAATTTAATGATCAACAAGGTCTGTTCCAAGACTAGAACTTAATAATCTCAATTCTTCTTGACCACTAGGCATATAATAATTGGCATGAAGGAAGAGATCCACAAAGGATGGAACATCTTCCATTCATGAGCTGACATGAATTGAACATGGCACAGATAAATATCTTTATTCAAATAATTTCTGAATGTCACAGAAAAATGTTGATTATTTCTTTATAAATCACCTAATGAAATTTGACAAATTTTGCATTCTCATTGATTTTAAAATAATAGGGTGACCTAAGGCTTTAATGAATTATTCATTTTTAATAAATTTATATTACTAAATATAGTTTCTGATATATACAAATATATATGTAGCAAATATGTATTATAAACCTTAATAACAATTCTAGTTTCCATAAACCTTTCACCTCTCCTAAAGAACTAAGCACTATCTAACATGAATAATGTATTTTTAATCAAATCTGCTTAGAGATAGTTCCAATAGGAGTCAAGATGTGACCTGTGCTGCGAAAGTACTCTGTACATTCATATTTGTTGTATTAATCATTGTATAAATGCACATTTTGATTTGAAATTGTACAGAATATATTACTCAGATATCAGACATAAATTGTTTTATTTTCTGATAAATAGATTCACATTATTTGACTAGACTGTTTTTCATTTCACTTTGGGAAATTGATTTTAATTTTTAGATACATTTATTTTATATGTATGAATGTTTGCCTACATGTCTATATGTATGTACACTGAGTCTGCCTTACACTGATGGAACTCAATAGTGGAGTATTAGATCCCATAGAGTTGAAGTTACAGAATGTTGTGATTTATTCTGTGGATCCTGGAACCTAAGCCAGAACTTAATCAAGAACAGCTAGTGTTCCTAAAGATGAAGTCATTGATCCTACCCTGGAGAATCTCATTTTACCACGTACACCTTACCATTTCATTTCTCCCCATAAATTTGTGTTTTAGTGATATAATTTAGCAATGTGTCCAAAAGTGACTTTGTACATAAATGTCTAGGAATGTTCATTTGCAAAATGTGTTTGGGTCACTTAGATTGCATAGTGTTATTCCATAGACAATAGAAAATTACAAAAATACATGAACAATGGATTTAGCATAATATAAACTGTAGTGAAATATTTAATTACCTACTCAGTTCCCTTTCTGTGTGTGGATATTCTGTAGCAATGTTTACTTTTACATTATTGCCATGGAGATCTGATTTGACTTCTGTTCTAAATGACACTAGATTAATCTCAATGGCCAATAAAACATCTTCCTATTCATTTGTGTCATGGTTTTTAATTTTAGCTACAGAATTATATAATTTAGTATTCTATCTCAAAGTTATAGAACAATATATTCATAGATTAATCTCTTAGGATATGTAGTAAACATAATGTAAAGTTTCACTGCAAATTCATAAAATATTATTTCTTAATACTGATTTTGTTTTAGAAGGTGTGTTAAAATTATTAGTTTATTATTAACTTTTTTGTTCCAAAATGCAAAGACTTGAATTATATCATTTAAATTGATTATCCCTGAAAATAGAACTAAAAAAAAAACCACATTCACCCAAATTCATAAACCACACAAATTTTTTGAAAACTATGTTGTTGGAAAAAATGTTTTATACTAATAATAGTTTCCAAAAATACACTGTCTTGTGTGTCATTCACAGTCCAGTGGAAGGGGACATATCCAGGAATGTATGGAAACACATATTATACTTGAAGGGTCTAAAAAAGCAAAGAGAACACAAACATGAATGTGCAAACAAGTTGGGAATGAATCTGGGAAAATGGGAAGATGGAAAATGTGATCAAGATACATTGTATGAAATTATCAAATAACTAATAAAAACATGAAAAGATGAAACAATAATTAATCTTTTCAAATGCATTCAATACAAAAACAGAAATAGCATGCCAAAATAAATTGATTCTAGTTTGTAAAGCTGCCTATACAGAGATTTTCATTTCTTTTACAACTGTCCTTTGTTTAATAAAATCCTTAACCTCAAACTGGAGAATGTCTATAACACCTTGTGGAGCACCTTCCTTCTCTGTTTGTATTGAAATTAATAATTTTTTTTTGTAGTTTTGAAAGTTGATTTTTAACAGGTTAGCATTGCTCACTGATAATTGTTGTTTTCCATCCTAGAACTTTACTGAGTATATCATGCTATTACCTTGTGACATTGTGCTGCTGAGAAATGAACCCCACTTCACTCAGTGTTTGAGATGGAGTCTTTATCATCCTCAGACGCTTTTCCTTGTTGATGTGTCTTTAGTCTTTTTTCTTTTCTTTGTATTTCTTATATTCAAATATTTCTATTTCTTATTTTCTAGAGCACTGAGTCATTCTTCTGCCTTATCTGGACTATGCCTGAATAATCTAATATCACTTATTATTTCTGTAATTTTTCTTGTCATAACACTGTTCATTTTGAAAATATTTTATCTGTTGGTAATATAATCATATTTGATTCATACATTGGGATCTCCCTTTCTAGTCAAGATAACCGCATACTCTTTTTGTTGTTCTGGCTAATTTTGAACTCACTATGAATTCCATCATGCCTTAGTCATAGAGACCCTCTTGCTTCAGTCTCTCAACAGCCAGAAATACAGGGATTATTTGTCGTCACCATGCCTGGCCTGACAATGATGGTGGTGTTGATAGTGATGGTGGTGGTGGTAGTGATGGTGGTGATGGTAGTGCTGGTGGTGTGTGTTTGCATGTATTTTTTTTTAACTGATACATTTATTTCCTTGAGTACCCTTATGAAAATTATTTTTAATTTCTTTAATTAGTAAACATGTCATCCTTTTTCTTTTTTTATTCAAGGCCAACTTCTTTAATAATTAATTTTGCTTTGGACAAGTATTCCTAGTTTCTTTGTATATTATGTGCTTTTAAAGTTACAAACAAGACTTTAAATACCATAAAGTAGATTTCATCTACTCATACTTGAAATTAGAGTTTATTATCTCAGGTTTTTCTGACTGTTGTTTGTGTTGGGTTGTTGCTATTGTCTCTGTCTACTCTTGTTTATATTTGAATATTGCTTTTGCCTGTTTCTACTGTTGTTTGTCTTTGGTTGTCCCTATTGGGACAAATTTTCTAATGACAAATTAATCTATGATGAGACTGGATGCTTTTAGGGTTATATCTTTTGAGTAGGTATCACCTGTATCCTTCTAATTTCTCTATACATGTGGTTTGCATTTTAAGGTATTTATGAGTGTGAACAATTTTTATGTATGCATGCTCTGGTACTATCTATATAGTATACGTTTACAAGTGTAAGTTTGTCCATGTCTGTACAGGTGCAATCTCTCTTGTAAAACATTCAGAGGAAAAAGATCAATGTCAGTTCTTTTCTTCAATTGTTTCTAGACTGCACTTTATTGAGATAGGCTCGCTCACTGAATCTGGAATGGCTGTCCAGGAAATTCCTGAGATGCACTTCTTTGTACTTCTCAATGCTGGTTTTACATATAAGTTCTAACATATGCAGATTTTATGTGGTATCTTAGAATATAAATTTAGGTCCTCACATTTGTGCAGCAAACACTTTACCTATTGAAACTTCTAAATACTCTAGTTAGTGGTATGGGTCCTGAGAGTATACAGATAGAAGAATAAAAAGTGTGAGACTGAAATAAAACAAAAAGGATCTAGTAGTCATTTGAATCCTCTGAGAATTACTACAGCTAAAAAAGTTCTACTCTAATAGAGAAGGAGTACATTTTGAGTTTTTTCACTATGTCTATATGTATAGAAATAGCAGTCTCGGGGGAAAATATACCAATCCCTGGCAAACATGGAGGTGGAAGCTCACGGTCAGCTTTTAGATGGAACACAGGATTCCCAAGGAAGAAGTAGCTAGAGAAAGTACCCAAGGAGCTAAAGGGGTCTTCAACCCTATAGGTGGAAGAATAACCATGAACTAACTAGTACCCCCTGGGCTCGTGTCTCTAGCTGCATANTTTTTTTTTTTTTTTTTTTTTTTTTTTTTTTTTTTTTTTTTTTTTTTTTTTTTTTTTTTTTTTTTTTTTTTTTTTTTTTTTTTTTTTTTTTTTTTTTTTTTTTTTTGGTATGGGGAGCTGGGGTAAAAAAAAAATGCCTTTACCTTATAGCTCATTTAATCAGTGGTAATCAATAAGGTGAGCAGAGTGATGCAGTGTGGTGTAGTTAGGATATAGACAATGATCCTACATGAGACTACAGTATATCAGGTCAAGGAAAGTAATTATAAAATTGAGTTTATGTCTGCTAGTGATTTAAATTACCTTCTCATGCCTTATGTTGCTTTTGGAAGTTAGCCGGGTATTTCCTCAAGGTCTGATATATAGTATCATCTTTGTTTGTTTGTTTGTTTGTTTTTGTTTGTTTTAACAGAGAGGATTTAGACCATATCATTAAAATATTTTGATTATTTGGGCTTTAATATTTTTTATCTAATAGCGAAGAGAATGGTTTTGATTATTTTAATGGCTGTATTTGGTTGCCAAATATTAATAAGCATTTAAATACTGTTGGAATTTGAAAGAAGGTTTCCAGACGTCAGGAAAGCTCACAGAAAAGAATATAAATGCAGCTATATGAAAAGTAAAAAGATAAGAATTGATCGATTTTTTCTTCTACATGCTGACCACCAGTTGAACCAGCACCATTTGTTAAAAATGCTGTCTTTTTCTCCACTGGATAGTTTTAGGTCCTTTATCAAAGATCAAATGACCATAGGTATGTGGGTTTATTTCTGGGTTTTTGATTCTATTCCACTGATCCTCTTGCCTGTCTCTATACAAATATCATACAGTTTTTATCATTATTGTTCTGTGATATAGCTTGAAGTCAGGGATGGTGATTCCCTCAGAAGTTCTTTTATTGTTGAGAATAGTTTTCACTCTCCTGGTTTTTTGTTATTCCAAATGAATTTGTAAATTGATCTTTCTACCCCTATGAAGAATTGAGTCAGAATTTTGATGGATTGCATTGAACCTGTAGATTGCTTTCAGCAAGATGGCCAATTTTACTATATTAAAATTGCTGATTTATGATCATGGAATCTTTCCATCTTCTGAGGACTTGTTTGATTTCTTTCTTCAGAGAATGGAAGTTATTGTCATATAGATCTCTCACTTGCTTGGTTATAGTTATACCAAGGTACTTTATATTATTTGTAACTATTGTAAAGGATGCCATTTCCCTAATTTCTTTCTCAACCTGCCTATCCTTTGAGTAGAGCAAGGTTACTGATTTCTTTGATTTAATATTATACCAGGCCACTTTGCTAAAGTTGTTTATCAGGTTTAGGAGTTCTCTGGTGTAATTTTTAGGGTCATTTAAGTATACTATTATATCATCTGCAAATGGCGATATTTTGACTCCTTCTTTTGCAATTTGTATCCGTTGACCTCCATTTGTTGTCTAATTCCTCTGACTAGGACTTTGAGTACTATATTGAATAGGTAGGGAGAGAATGGGCAGCTTTGTCTAGTCCCTATTTTAGTGGGATTGCTCCAAGGTTCTCCCCATTTAGTTTGATGTTGGCTATTGGTTTACTATATATTGCTTTTACAAAGCTCAAATCCATGTGGATCAAGGACCTCCACATAAAACCAAATGCACTGAAACTAAAAGAAGAGAAAGTAGGGAAAAGCTTCAAACACATGGGCACAGGGGATAATTTCCTAAAGAGAACATCAATGTCTTATGTTCTAAGATCAACAATAGACAAATGGGACATCAAAAAATGGCAAAGCATCAGTAAGGTAAAGGGCACCGTCAATAGGACAAAATGGCAATCAACAGATTGGAAAATGATTTTTACAAATCCTATATCCAATAGAGGGATAATATCCAATTTATATAAAGAACTCAAGAAGGTAGACTCCAGAGATTCAAATAACCTGATTAAAAATGAGATACAGAGCTATACAATGAATTTTCAACTGAGGGATATTGAATGTCTGAGAAGCACCTGAAGAAATATTTGACATCCTTAGTCATCAGGGAAATGCAAATAAAAACAACCGTTGGATTCTACCTCACATCACTCAGAATGTCTAAGATCAAAAACTCAAGTGACAACAGATGCTGGCAAGAATGTGAAGAAAAAGGAACACTCCTCCATTGTTGGTGGAATTGCAAGCTGGCAAAACAACTCTGGAAATCAGTCTGGCAGTTCCTCAAAAAAATTGGACATAGTATTAACTGAGGACCCAGCTATATCTCTCCTGGGCATATACCCAAAGATACTCCAACATGTAAAAAGGACACATGCTCCACTATATTCAGAGCAGCCTTATTTATAATAGCCAGAAGCTGAGAAAGAACCAAGATGTCCTTCAGCAGAGGAATTGATACAGAAAATGTGGTACAGTTACACAATGGAGTACTACTCAACTACTAAAACAATAAATTCATGAAATTTTTAGGCATATGGATGAAACTAGAAAATACCATCCTGAGTGAAATAATAAAATAACCCACATGGTATGCACTCATTCATAGCCCAAAAGCTCGAATAACAAAGATACAATTCACAGACTACATGAAGCTCAAGAAGAAGGAACACCAAAATGTGGGTGCTTTGGTCCTTCTTAGAAGGGGAACAAAATACTCATGGAAGCAAATATGGAGATAAAGTGTGGAGCAGAGACTGCAAGAAAGGCCATCCAGACACTGCCCCACATGGGGATCCATAACATATACAGTCACCAAACGCAGACATTATTGTGGATAACAACAAGTGCATGCTGACGGGATCCTGATATAGCTGTCTTCTGAGAGGCTCTTCTAGAGACTGACATTAGACTGAGCATGAGGTCTCTAATGGAAATTTAGAGAAAGGAATGCAGGAGTTGAAGGGGTTTGCAACCTTTTAGGAAGAACAATAATATCAACCAACCAGACCTCCCAGAGCTCCCAGGGACTAAACCATGAACTGAGGAGTACACATGGAGAAACCTATGGCTACAGCCACATATGTAGCAGAGAATGGCCTTGTTGGGTGTCAATGGGAGATGATGCCCTTGGTCCTGTGAAGGCTGGATGCCCCAGAGTAGGGAAAGTAAGGGTGGGGAAGCGAGAGTGGGTGGGTGGGTGGATGATCACCATCATAGAAGTGGGGAGGAAGGAGGGGGTTCCAGAGGAAAAGGGGATAACAATTGAAATGTAAACAAGGAGAAAACCGTCAATATATACAAACTATGTGTTCCAACTTTGTAAAAATAAAAATCTTCACAATAAATTGTTAATTTCAAAAACAGAAAAATGTATGATGACATAAGAAAATATAAAACTAGAATTGAATTGAAATTGAGGGCACTAAGTCAGAAGCTGCATGTGAAATGTGTCTTGAAAGTATGATATATATACCAAAGTGTGAAGTCAGACTTTTAATGTGAGAACCTTGTATGTGCCATACTAATGCTCCGCAGCAAAGCTCCTATTAAGCAAAGATAATAATAAAAGTACAAATGGTGACTAAATAATAGGAAAATTTTGAAGTTTATGTGAAATAAATTTTAAATGTTTACAATGTTTGTATAGGATGCAGTTAAAGAAATGATATTTTGTCATTATGGTTGAAAAAGCAGTATGAACTCTTATATGTTTCAAGGAAATACTGTTGGTAAATTGTATTGTCAGGAAGTCAAGATACACCAAAACCATTATTCTTTGAACATTTGCTGTGGTTTTGATTATATAAATGCCTCAATTTCATCAGCATTTAAAAGCTTAAAGGAGAATTAATTTCAAAATGGAAAAAGATGGGTGATAAATGGCAGACATATAAAATTCAGAAAAGCATTGAGCATGCAGTGCAAAGATAGTGAAAGAATGATCCATTAAGTGTGAGCCAATCATCAACTCTCTAATAAAAAAAAGTTGTGGTATTTGAAATGAAGGATTAATAATATATTAGCATTTTTGTGACATTAAGGTAGACCAAATTGTCCTGTACTGCATAGCTAAATAAGAGATAAGTCTTTGGCAATGCAAACATGTACATCGATACATTCAATTATGTTAAATAAAAATAAGAATTTAACACAAATATTTTAAATTGATAAATAATATGAAAGACAACTAATAACATTCTATTCCCCTTAAAATGATCAGAAAAGAAGATGTATAATCCAGTTTAAAGTCGTGTTTAAGTAAAATTTGGTTGAAACTTTAAACTCTTCAAGTTCGTTACTTTAAAGCAAATCAGCATCTACTGCTAAAATACATCTTGGGGTTAAGGCATAAGTTAGAAAGGAGATAGGAAGGTGATGAAAATTTCAAAGGCAAGGGGTAAAGTATTCAGATTTCAGAGATAATACCCAAATGCTTTTAACTGCTTCATTAAAAAGGAAGAGAAAAATAGCATGGGCCTTGAAACTAGCCACACAGCTAAAGCGAAAACTGATGGTAGTACAGAAAATTGCGTGTGTTTTTCTGGTCCAGCTATTAAAAGGAAAATCTGACAAATGCATCTAGCTATCTCCAGTCTTAACCACAACTCTACCAATTCCTCGCTATCTCTCTCCTTCCCCACTGCTTTCTCTGACTTGTTGATTGATTTTTTTTTTTTTTTTTTTTTGNTTTTTCGAGACAGCGTTTCTCTGTATAGCCCTGGCTGTCCTGGAACTCACTTTGTAGACAAGGCTGGCCTTGAACTCAGAAATCCGCCTGCCTCTGCCTCCCGAGTGCTGGGATTAAAGGTGTGCGCCACCACGCCCAGCTTTTTTTTTTTTTTTTTTCTTTTTGCTCTATTTTTTAATTGATTTTTTTTCATATCAACAAGCATCATGTAGGTGATAATGTCTTCTTGGTTTATTTAATAAATATAGATACATTTTACCATTGATAAATGTATAGCTTTATCTTATAAAACATTGAGATATATATTTTATTTTTCTATACTACAGAATATGGATATTAGTTGTGGATCTCCTACTGCTATTCTTAAATAAAATATCATCTTAGAAAATAATCACAATGAATCTCCATATTTAGTGCCACAATGCCATAAATGCCACAGTGCCAGTGAAATTCCACTGTACCGACTCCATACCCCAGACCACAACTCTGGCAGAAGCTCAGTGCCTACAAGAGCCCATACAAGTACCAGAATCCCTTAAACTGTGATAGTATCTGGAAACCTATAGGCTACAACAATTGCCCGAGTCCCAGAAACTCTTGCTCTACTGCAGGCCACTCTGTTACCAAGAATCCTAGAGACCAAAGTACCTCTCAGAAATCCAGAACCAGCAGCAAATACAAGCAGACAAGACCCCGGAGGTTACAGAAGCTGCCAAAACACCAATGGATACTCAATACTAGAACTGAGGACTAACAGGTCACCATTAACACAGGTCACTCAGGCCAGAGGACCAAAAAGGAAACAAAGACTAGGAGGTGAGGGGATCCATTCAACAAAAAATAAACTAAAATATGCACCTAAATCTATAATTACTCCAAACCTAGATGTCTAGAAACCAGAATAAGAATAATATCAATAACAGTCAGGGCGACAAGACTAGAACTAATATACAACAAGCTCAATCTATTCTAACACAGCAGAACCACAAGATAATAACCTTAAAACTATTTTTATGAAGATGATAGAGGTCTTTAAAGAAGAAATGAATAGATCTTTTAAAGAAATTCAGGAAAACAAAAACAATGGAAGGAAATGAATAAAAAAACATCAAAGGGAGCCAACCAACAGGTAAAGAAAATTAGTAAAACTATTCCAAAACCTGAATATGGAAATAGAAGCTATTTCTCCATGCTTCACACTCATGCAACTCCATTAATATAAGTGTATTGAGCCTTTTTGTTTGTTTTGTTTTGTTTTTATCTGCAGTCATTTTATACTTTCTTCTGTAACTAGTGGTTAGATATATTAGTTATATAACAGTGGTATTTAATCGGTTCAAAATTATTAATTTCCATGTTTTTCTTCTGTTATTAAATCTGAGTTTTCTTCCACTGTTGTTATATTAAAAATGGCAAGTTGTTTAGATTTTTTTGATTTATTGAGAGTTTGTTGTTGTTTTGTAAGTACAGTTCTTCCAGATAATATTTTATACTCTTGAGAAAAAGTATGAACTGACTTTTTGATGGGAAAATTCTATAAATGTTTACTGTTTTATCAGAAACCTATAAATAAAATTACCAAATGACCTAATTATATCACTTCTGGGCATAATTTCTGTGTTCTACTACCTGATTTGCTCATCCATGTTTATTACTGCTCTCTTCAAAATAACTAGAAAATAGAAACCACTCAGAACATCATTAAGGTAATAATGGATGATTAAAATGTGGTCAACGTCCTCAGCAGAATTTTATTCAGTTGTAAAGTAAAATAGAGCTGATAAATATCCTGAAGTATGTAACCCTGGGCCAAAAATTAAACATCACATATTCTTTATCATATGTGGCATTTGATGGCTCATCCTTAAATAGGCATTTATACTATCTTTTCCGAGACTGAGTAATCATCAAAGAAGAGGAGGCACAAAAATGGAAGTATAAGACATGGAAAAGGGTAATAAAATATTGTCTTCAGAGTATGCTAGGACAATGTATTATTGACCTCAGAAAAATTATGGCTACTTGCAGTAGGCCTACCCAAGACCAAAACTACCAATAGTCATCTTCCAGGCAGCTACATCTTTATGCATCCCTATCCCTTCATGATGAACTATTGGCTACTCATGGATTTGGGTTAGAAGTCACTGTTTTTAGTTTTGGACTCACTGAAGAGTGCACAGATTCTAATGAATAGTTACCAACCTATTGTCACACATATAATACTGGGCTAAACAGAGTATTTCTAAATAACAACAAATATGATCAGAGATGAATATAGGAAAGGGATAAGGAGGATAATTCAGGTAGTAGGGAGATTAGAGAATGTGAGAGTTTAGAATAATCAAAGTATAGTTTGTATGTGTATGAAGTTGTTAAACAGCTGTCCAGTAAGTGGTTTTTAAAAGTTCCAAATAATGCATGGTCTTGGGGACATTTGGAGATAGATGTACCTGATTGTGAAGTAATAGAGTACCAAGTATTCTGAACAAGTCAAAATGTAAGTGTGTGCAGATTAGCTCATGGACTGCGGAGGGTGAGTAAACAGACTGCAGAAGCAGAAGCGACACAGCTTCTGGGACAGGCCCTGTTTTGGACTTCAGACATATGGGCACCGTCCTCGCCAGAGGAGAGGTGGCCACCCATGAGGGCTGTGACCCCCAGAGCAGGTGAGGGAGCCATCTTGTTTCCCTGGTCTCTCTGAGATCAGTCTTCATAGGAGAGAGTGCAGAGTGCAGAAGTGACACAGCTTCTGGAAAGGCAGAATCTACACAGCTTCTGGAACAGGCCCTGTTTTGGGCTGCAGACATCTGGGCACCTTCCCCGCCAGAGAAGAGGTGACCATATGGGAGGGCTCTGACCTCCAGAGCAGGTGATGGAACCATCATATGTCTTGGGTCACTCAGAGACCAGTCTGTGCAGGTAGGTGTGCACGCAGACTACATAGGCAACCCATCTTCTGGGACAGGCCCTGTTTCCAGCCTTCATCTTCAGCCAGGACACAGGTCTGAACGTCAGAACTCTGTGAACCTTCCCTACAAGAGGAGAGCTTGCCTGAAAAGAGTACTCTGACCACTGAGACTCAGAAGAGAGCTAGACTCCCAGGACAGCTGACAGAGGCTAACATAGGAGGAACAGGTTCCAGCCAGAGACAACTATAACAACTAACACCAGAGATTACCAAATGGCGAAAGGCAAACATAAGAATCTTACCAACAGAAACCAAGACCGCTCACCATCATCAGAACCCAGCACTCCCACCTCAGCCAGTCCCAGTTACCCCAACACACCCAAAAAGCAAGATTCAGATTCAAAATCATATCTCATGATGTTGGTAGAGGACCTTAAGAAGGGCAGTAATAAGTCACCTAAAGAAATACAGCAGAACACTGCTAAACAGGTAGAAGCCCTTAAAGAATCACAGGAAAACACTATTCAACAGGTAGAAGTCCTTAAAGAGGAAACACAAAAATCCCTTAAAGAATTACAGGAAAACACAGTCAAACAGGTGATGGAATTGAACAAAAAACCATCCAAGACCTAAAATGAGAAGTAGAAACAATAAAGAAAAACCAAAGTGAGACAACTCTGGAGATAGAAACCCTAGGAAAGAAATCAGGAACCATCGATGTGAGCATCAGCCACAGAATACAAGAGATGGAAGAGAGAATCTCAGGTGCAGAAGATTCCATAGAGAACATGGGCACAACAACCAAAGAAAATGCAAAATGCAAAAAGATCCTAACTTAAAACATCCAGGAAATCCAGGACACAAAGAGAAGACCAAACCTACAGATAATGGGGGTAGATGAAAATGAAGATTTTCTTTTTTTCTTTTTCTTTTTTTGATTTTGTTTTGTTTTGTTTTGTTTATTGAGACAGGGTTTCTCTGTATACCCCTGGCTGTCCTGTAACTCACTTTGTAGACCAGGCTGGCCTTGAACTAAAAAATCTGCCTGCCTTTTCCTCCTGAGTACTGGGATTAAAGGCATGCGACACCACACCTGGCTTGAAAATGAAGGTTTTCAACTTAAAGGGCCAGGTAATATCTTCAACAAAATTATAGAAGAAAACTTCCAAAACCTAAAGAACGAGATGCCCATGAACATACAAGAAGCCTACAGAACTCCAAATAGACTGAACCAGAAAAGAAAATCCTCATGACACATAATAATAAGAACAACACATGCACTAAATAAAGACAGAATATTATTAAAAAGCAGTAAGGGGGAAAAGGTCAAGTACCATATAAGTAGGCCAATTAGAATTACACCAGACTTCTCACCAGAGACTATGAAAGCCAGAAGATCCTGGAAAGATGTTATACAGACCCTAAGAGAACACAAATGTCAGCCAAGGCTGCTATACCCAAAACAACTATCAATTACCATAGATGGAGAAAGCAAAGTATTCCATGAGAAAACCAAATTCACACAATATCTTTCCACGAATCCAGCCCTTCAAAGGATAATAATAGGAAAACACCAACACAAGGAACGAAATTACACCCTACAAAATGCGAGAAAGTAATCCTTCAATAAACCTAAAAGAAGACAGGAGCAAGAACAGAATCCCAACTTTAACAACAAAAATAACAGAAAGCAAAAATTACTTTTCTTTAATTTCTCTTAACATCAATGGAATCAAATCCCCAATAAAAAGATATAGACTAACAGACTGGCTACACAAAAAGGACCCAACATTTTACTGCTTACAGGATACCCACCTCAGGGAAAAAGACAGACACTACCTTAGAGTGAAAGGCTGGAAAACAATTTTCCAAGCAATTGGTCAGAAGAAACAAGCTAAAATTGACTTTCAACCCAAAGTCATCAAAAAAGACAAGGAGGGGCACTTCATAATCATCAAAGGTAAAATCTACCAAGATGAACTCTCAATTCTGAATATCTATGCTCCAAATTTAAGGGCAGCCACATTCATTAAAGAAACTGTAGTAAAGCTCAAAGCACACAATTTGCAAAATACATGAAAATCAAGAAGAAAGCAGACCAAAGTGTGGATACTTCACTTCTCCTTAGAATAGAGAACAAAACACCCATGGAAGGAGTTACAGAGACAAAGTTTGGAGCTAAGAGGAAAGGATGGAGCATCCAGAGACTACCCCACCCAGGGGTCCATCCCATAATCAGCCACCAAACCCAGACACTATTGCATATGCCAGCAAGATTTTGCTGAAAGTACCCTGATATAGCTATCTCGAGAGAAGCTATGTCAGTGCCTGGCAAATACAGAAGTGGATGCTCAGTCATCTATAGGATGGGACAAAGGGCCTCCAATGAAGGAGCTAGAGAAAGGAAGGAGGAGGAGGAAGAGTAGAAAGAGAAAGAAGAGGAGTAGAAGAAGAATCAGAAGAAGTAGCAGCCACAGTTGCAGGAGAGGAAGAAAGAAGAAGAAGAAGAAGAAAAAAGAAGAAATAAGCACACAGTAATAATGAATATAATCCAGAAAATTTTGATATTTCCCATTTGATCAAAGTCTCAGACACAAACACATTGCCTAGATGAAATTTGTCTGTATGTTTGTTTCACAAATTTAATAATTGCTGTCAGGAGCCATAATGGGACATGCTAATAACTAGCAGGTGATCATCCTGAAGTGGCCTGCCTCAGATTATTATATAATCTGTGACAGGTGAGCCCTCATTAAGCAAGGCTGTGGGGGACTCATGTTAGAAAAGATTCCTGCTATTAATATGCTTTTCCTGTTATTGTTAAACATATATAACAATCACTAAGTACTAGCACAACCCTTTAAATCAGATATATGCAGATCCATGAAAATGTACTTACTATCTTATAGTGATTCTACATTGACAAATATAGATGACTTATGACTTAATGATGATCCTATAAGAATTCATAAAATTATATCTGTGATTATTAAGCTCTTTTATAAAAGGATTGCTATAAGGTCCTTTTCTGATAGTCAAAGCTGCAGTGAGAACTCTGCCAGTCTCGCAAGTGTGACCAGTTAATTGCTCTTAGATTGTAACCAGACTTTCTCCTACTGAGAACACATTCCAAGAGGTTTTAAAACAATTAACCCAAGGTCATAAAAAGAGAACTAACAATTTACTATAGATGTTAGGACAGAAGATAAAATATCGACTGGGTTTATCTGTACAAAACTTCACTAATGACTTAGTTATGGTTTTTAGTTGCATATGTAGGATAGGTTGGCCTAGTCAGCCATCAATGGGAGGAGAGGCCATTGGTCTTGCAAAGATCATTTGCCCCAATATAGGGGAATGCCAGGGCCAGGAAATGGGTGTGGGTGGGTTGGGGAGAAGGATGAGGGGAGAATATAGGGGACTTTCGGGATAGCATTTGAAATGTAAATGAAGAAAATATCTAATAAAAAAAGAAAGAAAGAAAAAATATGGAACAAAACAAAACAACTATAATTTTATTAAAAAAACAAAACAAAACATAAAACCTTCAGTGAAAATGTGGAGCTGAGACAGGTGATGTATGTTTAGCTAGATAATTACTCCTAATGGATACACAAGTAAACATTTACTGCTGAAATTTCAATTTCAATTTAAAACTTGAATTTTTTGTGTGAACTTGTGATGTCCTTTGTAACATGCGATCATGCATTCTGAAAGATCTATAAGTACTGAGGACAAAGAGATCACAGAGTGAGATCACTAGAGGAGACATTTTGCCTTTCCCCACTACTAGAATCTTTTCCTCACTTAGAGAATTTTCCCTTTCCTCGCTAAGGATCTTTCCTCTTTTCCCCTTAGATAGCGTTCATAGGAAACTTTTCAGGACTTAGTAATAAACTCCATAATCACTTCTCTAAGTGTCTTCTCTTTCTGTGAATTCTGACTAGCAGGCTGAAAGTTAGAGCCCAGCAGTTCCAGCTGAGAGAACAAAGGCTGCATTGCTTAATCCTCTGCTGTTAGGCTACAGGTGTTAATCTTTTACCCTCAGAAAGAGCAAACATTTTTAGGACTTTTTAGAAGTTATCATCAGCATTTCAGTATAATTAGAGAGCTAGAAAGCCCTGAGACCCTCAAGCTTTAAAGCCATCACTGGAGTCATACTCTGTGTCTCCATTGCTACCTTGCCCCAAGACAGGAGGCTCTGGCAAATTCTCTAAGTTTCCTATAAAGTTATTTAACTATAACAACTTTCTAGTATCACAGGTCTTTAGTATTCTGCCACCCAACCTGCTTATTATATATTTCACTATGATATTGTACACATTGCAAAATGAGAACAACCATTGTCAGCATTTAAAAATGGACTACTTTTACTGATCCATGATTTTAGTTATGAAAATATATTCTCTACAAGAGGTAATATTAAAAAATGCATACCCAGTGATGTAAACTCACTTATTCTAGATTCACTTATCCTAGAGTGAGTTATCTAGTGTGTCTAGTTCATTAACCAGTGCATTCATACCCTTAATAATACCATAGGCACCCAGATACAATAATGAAAGGAAAGGAATAGAGACTTTATGTGCAGATGGTGCCTTGCTATTTATCACTGAGCCACAAGCAATTATCCTAGAAATGTTGAGATTAATGGGACCATTTAGAAAAAAAAGAGCTAATTGTGACAGACACTGGGATAAATCTGAGCTATTTTCTATATCAAAAGTTTTCTCAGTGACAATTGCATTTTCTATAGAGTGATAACCAACTCACTAAATTATCCCTGCTTTCCTAAGATTTTAGGATTTTTCCTTTAATGATGTGATTACTCTGGGATGCTGAAGTTATTTCAGATAAATCTGGAAGTGAGCACTGTCTGAGTAGGGCCAACTACTTGTATCACTTCCAAAACTTCAGTTACCCATTTGCATCTCAACTCTCTCTTTATTTTTCAGAGTTAAATACAACCCAGCCTGTTTTTGTGGAGTTTTCCAACTTATAAATATTCATGAACAGCAGACATTTTAAAAGGTTTGGATTTTTACCATGCTGATAATTGAGGGATTTGGTGCTACCTTACTTCACATCAACATGAAGTAAACAAAGCCTAGCAAAGAAGCTTTCTGGCAAGGGCACAGCCTGTGCACTGCACAATGTGTGTAATAACAAAAGTCTCTGAGATTGAATTAATAAAACAGATTCAGATAACTTACTGAATGATTCTCATGTAAATCACTCTGTGTAAATCACAGTCTATGCCAGTGTTGGGTGAAGTAGAATTTCAGATACTCAGATCAAATGGGATCATGCTTCAAATTGAAATAATTTATAAATAGGAACTTGAGTGATGGCTGAGTGGTAAAGATTACTGTGTTTAGTTCTCAGCACTCGCATCATGGCTCATAACTAACTGACTGAAGCTCAGGTTCCACTGGGACTGACACCATCCACTGGCTTCTGTGAGCACTGCAGGCACACATGTGATCCATGTATAAAGGTTCTGACTCTTACACATAAAATAAAATAAAGCAATTTAAAAAAAATAATTGCAGAAAACAGGTCATGGAATAAAAATTAGGTTTTGTTTTTTCCTGCAAACTAGGAAAGTGTCAACATCTCACTCAACAAAAATGATAAACATATCACTATTAAAATCCTTGAATAATAATCGAATTTCAGCCTAAAATTTCAATTTGGTAGTCAAAATACAAATTCCAGTTAAAAAAGAAGTAATCACAAGTTAATCTTGCCAAGATATTGTTTTATTTGTTTTTTTTTAAATATCATAAAAGACAAAGTTTATTTTGAATGTTCTCACTTGACTCTTTAGTGATGTGTATTTTACCCATACTACAGTAGGAGCTCCTTAGTGGATATAGTGAAAGAAAAATCTGAAATCATTAAGGTAAATGTCATTTTATATATAATGTCAGTAATCTTCAAATGACTAGAAATTTAAACTTTATAACTAGCTACAGGCACAGAGAGAAGACATTCATGTGTAACTTGCATCTTTTCCCAAAGCATTAAAACCATATTTTCATTTAAATTTATTTAAGCCAAAATGATGCTAATATTTCTTCACGACTGCTTTTAACTGGCCAACCAGATCCCCTGTTTGGTAGACTTGGTCCTTGAAAATAGAACTAAACTGGAAATTAATTACATAAAGTAATCACAAAAAATGAGAGAGAAAACTTTACCTTAATATGGAACCAATATCTACATTCTGAGAATGAACTGTACCCCAGGATTTCATACACTGTGCAAAAAGTTATATGTATTTTCTTATGCTTCATTTCAATCTGTTTTCTGCTAAGTGTCAAGACAAAAGAAAGGGAGCCTAAGAGAAAGGAGAAGAAACAAAGAGCCATTCATTCATACACTTGGGGATCCCCAAAAACCACTAAATCAGAAAACACAACATATACACAACTGATGTGGGACAGACCTCTTTAGGCTCAGTGCCACTTCTCATTCTCTGTGAGTCCATACATGCTTTCATAAGGTTGCCTTAGAGTGCCTTGTTTTCTTGATGTCCCCTACACTCAATATCTTTTCGACTCTCCCTGCTTCCTCTTCTGCAGGGTTCCCTAAGCTCCAAGGAAAAATATATTAAGTTTGTGTGTTCCAAGATCTCTACATTTGGGCTATAGAGATGATGACTCTGCGGTTAAGAGGACCTACTGCTCTTCCAGAAGTACTGAGTTCAATTCTCAGCAACCATATGGTGGCTCCAACTCTCTGCATGTTGTCTGGCTGTTGTCCTCTGTATTCTTCCAATCTACTGCAGGAGTCTCTTCAGATGATGACTAAGCAAGTCAAAGATTTATCCATAAAGAATATCATTAGGAGACATTTTATTGCTACTGACTTTTTTTTTCAAACAATTTTTAAGTATTTATTTTATTTGTTGATATTTTCTTCATTTACAATTCAAATGCTATCCTCAAAGTCCCTTATACCACCACCTCTGCCCTGCTCTCCATCCCACCCAATCTTGCTTCCTGGCCCTGACATTCCCCTGTATTGGGGCAAATAATCTTTGCAAGACCAAATGCCTCTTCTTCCAATGATGGCTGATGAGGCCATCTTCTGGTACATGTGCAGCTAGAGACACGAGCTCATGGGGTACTGGTTAGTTCATATTGCTGTTCCTCCTATAGGGTTCCAGACTCATTCAGCTCCTTGGGTACTTAAAAATAGTAGTATTTGGTTTTACCCTAGGACAGTGGATAATCTAGTTTCAGGTTCTTGGTCACCTAAGCAGTATTGGGTATGGATTCCATCCCATGGAATGGGCCTTAAGTGAAACCAGACTTTGGCTATTGACCTATGTTTTGTATCACCACTGCACTGGTATATATTGTGCACATTGTTAGTCTGAGGTTATGTACATGGGATGATAATTAGGTTTCTCATTTGTTGAGCAACTGTCTCCTGGTAGGATAAAAAATCTTTTGGGTATGTGCCCAGGCTAGTATAGCTGGGTCTTTAGGAAGATAAATTCCCATCATTCTGAAGGACTTCCACACTGATTTTCATAGTAGCTATATGAGTTTTCACTAGAATGAACTGTCCCTTATTTTACTGATGATAGACATTCCAACACGTATAAGAAGAAATTCTAAAGTAGGTTTGATTTACATTTTCTTGATAGCTGGAGATACTGAACTTTTCCTTCTGTTTTTATTTTTAAAAGGTTAATTTGAAATTATTTCAGAGGGAAAACAATAGACATACTTCACTTAGTTTCTTAAAAAAGAAAAACAATATATTTGATACATTCCAGGAAAAGGTAACATTTAGGATTGGGGAGAGTTTCATTTTTCTTTTTTCTATATTTCTAACTGAAAATTCAAAATTTAAATATATTTTTATCATATTCTTCTCCTCCATCATATTATTCCAGAATCTTTTCCCATCTACCCAACTTTAACTGCCTTCTCAAAACAAAACAAAACAAAACAAAACAAAACAAAAAAACAACCAACCAAACAAAAAATTCTTCCAAACCATGAGACCAAGCAACAATAGCAACAGCAACAACAACAACAAAATAATAATAAAACTGTAACTGAATGGGATCACACACACACACACACACACACACACACACACACACACACACACACTCACACAAACTGTGACCAACAGTTATATGTTAGTCAACTACTACTGTACATCATTCTTGCCCTGCAGTAGTTGATATATCCAGCATCATTCCACTGGAGAAACCTCTTTTTCACTTTCCCAGCATGTGTGACAGTTCAGTTGATAATGTAGGTCTAGGCTTTCATTCTTTCATTAAGATAGTTTGTAAATACAACAAAATTAAAATATAATAATTTTAAAGCACAAACAATGACATGGAAGTTGGACAAGTCAAACAGCATAAGAACAAAGAGAAAGGAAAAGAGTTAGATTCTCACTTTTTTATTTTTAGTGAACATTTTATTTATTTTATGCTTATTTTTTAATTGGATATTTTATTTGTTTACATTCCAAATGTTATCCCATTTCCTGGTTTCCCCTCTGCAAACTCCCTATCACATCCCTGCTTTCCTTGCTTGTACGAGATTCTCACTCTTAGAAATCCCATAAAAACACTGAACTCAGAGCACTAATATATACCAAGTTGACTCGTAGAGTCCCTGTGCATGCTGCCTCTAATCTCTATGAGTTCATATGAGCTTTGATGATGTTGATTTAATGGGATTTATTTTCTTTGTTTGCTCCATCCCTTCTGGCTTTTATATTTGTCCAATTGTTCTTCCTCTTAAGTCCTGAGGGAAGGACATTTTTGGAGAACTAACCTTTAGGGCTAAATGTTTCAAGGTCAGTCTCTGCCTGTATAATGTCTGGCTGTGGGTCTTTGCATATTTTCTCATCTGCTGCCAGAGGAATCTTCTTTGATGTTGGCTGAATTAGGCAATGATCTATGACTATAAGAGAATATCATTAGGAGTCATTTAATGATACTCTTTAAAAAAAATTAGACCAATAGTATTTGGCTTTACATAAGGTCTCTTCATTATCTAGTCACTGATTCTTTGTCTCTCAAGTTGGGTTGGATATGGCTTCTATCTCATAGAGTAGGCCTTAAGTCAAATCAGACATTGTTTAGCTATTCCCACTCCCACAATCTTTGTGACACCATTGATCAGTCATACCTTACAGTTAGGACATGATTATAGATCAAATGGTTTGTGGATGGCATTGTGTAGGTTTTTTTCTTATGGTAGTGCTCTGATCTAGTCTCTTCTGTGTTAAAACAAGACAAAAAATAATAAAAGTTTGAATATTCATGATATATTATATTACATAAGCTATATAATATTCTGTCTTAACTTAAATGACAAAAACCAAAATAATTGATAATTTTATTTCAAAATGTGAACATATATGGCTGGTGCCTCATCTTGACAAACTGACCTTACCAGCCACTTAACAATCATTTCATCTTAATTTGTGCATTTTCCCCATTGAACAGTTTACATGGCATAGTTTGTGAACTCTTTATAATAAAAACTACTACTTTATCATCTTATGTTTTATTTTTGAGCAAATAACTTAATTTTTAAAATATTATATATAAAAGAATATATTACTTCAGTTTTTTTTTTTTTCAGATTTTCTATGAAGCATGTAGCATGTAGCTTTTGCTACCCTGCTTTTAGCTCTGTGAGGACAGGACTATAAGCCACTACCCAGAGAATATTGGATCTGTGGATAAAACACACCCATGATGCTGAATTTCAGCCTTCCTTATTGACTCAAGTTCTGGGCTCTTCTAAGTCTTCCTAGGCTAGTGTGCCTGTTACAAATACTCTTAGCTCAGTAACTCTCAACCTTCCCTAAGCTTCAGTTTCTCAGTTAACTTTATTCCCAACTCAACATCCTAATTTCCCACTTGGAGACAGACTTAGGCTGCTCTGCCCAAGATATTACATGGCTGGTTACCTTATGTCCCTCTGAAGCATGGTGGAAGACTTTCCTCATCTGTATCCCTCTATGGGAGCCTGAAATCTTGCTTCTTTTCTTCCACCCAGCAATTGCCCTCTGTTATCTTTATTGATAGATCAAGAACCAATTTGGAAATAGGACTTTAGCATCAGACCCACATCCTACATTAGCATGTTTTGACTTAGTTACATCTTTTTAAAGGTATTTTTTCATTAGATATTTTCTTCATTTACATTTCAAGTGTTATCCTCAAAGCCCCCTATACCCTCCACCTGCCCTGACTTAGTTACATCTTTAACCTTCTCCATCTTGGGATTCTCACCTGCAACATCATCTGATATTTTCCCCAAGAATTCCAGCTCAGAAGAAAGCCCCTTCAGAGGTTGACTCCTCGGCAGCTCACATAGAAATTGCAGAGACTATGAGTTCTTATTTGCAATTAAATTCTAGTTTTTCAGAGTATTTGACCAGACAACATTGAAAATTCCTATGGAAAGTAGGTAAAAAACTATTTAATGCAACACCAAACATACTTTCATTCATAGTTTGATTTTGTAACCAATCTTCTAAAAAATGTGAGTTTTGATAGTGTCATATACTTTCAAGACATTAATAAAAATATGTACATATGAAATATATATATATATATATATATATATATATATATATATACTGATAATCTTAGAAATTTAGATACTCAGCAGGAGAATTTTTATGAATTCTGTCATTATGAGCCACAGAAACATGTCATGCCAACCATAGAAACCCAGCAATATTCTGTTTTTAAAAGCATGACAATCGATAATAGAAAAGTGATAAAATTTGTTTTATATTTCTATGTTACCTACCATTAATCATTTATATTATCATATAATATGCCATTTTATTCTACAATACTTTCATCTAACACACATCTGCTGTTTGTTCTATTTGCCCTCTCCCAGTATGGCTTTGTAGGGGGTCATCACACTGCTAGTAAAACTCTGAGCTGTCAAAATGAAACAGTTATGGTTTGGCTCAAAGGCACAGAGAAACCATAGAATCAGACACCAGTGTTAAACTGGTGCTGAAAATGTCTATGATTTCCAAAAGTCTACATAATGGGATATAAGTTCAAGGCAATATGTCAACTCAGAAATGTCCAAGGAGAGTTGGGCCAAAGAAGAGTCTTATGGGAATATTTCAGAAATGTTTTCTGTAAAGAATGCAAATTGAAACTATCATAATACACTATTTCTTATTCACTAAAATGATGATACTAAAAACAAAACGATAGTTATATTATTGGATTCTGTGCAGGATTTTAGATTACTCTGACTAAGTTCTTTATGAATAACAGAAATTATTTTTTCATGGTTCTAGAGATAGTAATCTTTATAGTAGAGTGCTAGCATTTAGTCTGGTGAGAAATCTTTTGAATGCTTTTATGACAGAAAGAAAAAGGATGATGTGACAATCTAGTCAGATAAAGTTGTTGTGAAACATCCAGGTTAGCAGTGAAAAGAACACTGTTATTTGCGGCCGGCCTACCTCTTCAAGTCCCTGGCTGTTAATACTATCACATCAGCAATACCTCAGTTTTAAAAGGATTAAGTACTACTGTGATTTTGTCAGTGTCAAAATCATTCAGCCCATTCCAGCAGGAAATTATAGCTATTGGTAAAAATGAGTCCAAACTATGTCTCTTCCATATTGTCAACCAGAATGGGAGATAATAAGGCTTCTTTAAAGATAGTTTAGGTGTAACTCACAAAATTAAACCTAAAGTTACTAAACAGCCTACCAATTCTGCTCCTACAACGAGAAGGTTGTGCTGCCTTCACTTGAGAAAAGTTCCAAAAAGTTTCTCATTAAGGCTGCTGACCTTGTGTTTTTGAGAAGATTTACTATTTTTTTTTAAATTTATTTTACATCCTGCTCACTGCCTGCCTACATGGTCACTTCCTCTCACAATCCTTTCTCCCATACCCCTTCTCCTCTGGGTTAGTGAGGTATGCCTGGGTATCCTTCATCATGCCAGATCAAGTCTCTACTAGGGTAGTTGCATCTTCTCTCACTGAGGCCAGACAAGCCAGCCCAGCTAGAAGAACATATCTCAAATACAGGCAACAGCTTTTGAGTTTTTCCCTACTCGAGATGTTCAGGACCCACCCGAAGACCAAGCTGCACATCTACCACCTATGTGTTAGGAGGCCTAGTTCCATCCTGTGTATGTTATTTTGTTGTTGATTCAAGTCTTTCAGAGACACAAGGGTCCAGATTAGTTGACTCTGTTGGTCTGCCTGTGAAGTTTTTATCACATTCAGGCTGTAATCATTCCTCCTATTCTTCCATAAGAGTCCCCAAGCCCCATTCACAGTTTGTCTGTGGGTGACTCAAGCTGCCTGAATCATCTGCCGGGTAGAATCTCTCAAAGCACAGCCTTGTTAGACTCTCTGTAAGAATAACAGGGCCTCTTTAACAGTGTTAGTGAATCGAGGTTGTAGGTTATTGTATGTGTTGCACAATTGTGCAAGTATAAACACGGAATCTCTCATTTTATATAGGTAAATCTCACTGTATGTAAGGTTTTTTTTTTTATTTTTTTTGTAAGTTTTATTTTATAGCTGTTTTCTTTTCAAAGATTAGTTGCATGAAGATGCCCCCTCAGTCTTAATAGAATTATATTTACTATTCAATGTTTTATATATGCACTCCTCATTTATTTGTTTACATTTTCACCAGAATGTAAAACAGGTTTTCTGTTTACTAGAATTTTATTGTCTTAAGAGATTCTGGAACAGCATCTATGAACTAAACTGGTAAATATTTCCAAGTTCTTTTGGAAAAACATCCCAATGGCACAGAAGTGGAAAATTTGAGAGAATGAAAGTTAAAGGTAAGAAAGCCAACAAAGAATTAATGTGTTGCCTCCAACAGAAAAAAAAATGGTGCTTGGTACAATTAGCAACTTAGAACATGGTTTCAAAATTTCAAAAAAAAAAAAAAAAAAAGAAAAATAAATAAAATAAAAATAAAGGTGAAATATTTATGCACATATTTTCTCTTGCCTAATGTATTTGTCTCATTAGATATTTCTTAGCTTTGAGCGTTAAGAGAAGTCAACACTATATCAATGTCATATGGTCAACAATGAATTCATTCATACAAATAACATTATACAAACTGTGAAGATTATATTTTGGAATATATATGTTTGGAATATATACATACATACACACACACATATATACATATACACATATATTTTTTTCATACTGGCATATAATAATAATAATGACTAAAGAAGCTATGAATTTGAAAGAAAGCAACACTAATTAGATTGTAGGAAGAGATGGGAGGACAGAAAAGGAAAAACTGAGTATAACATACACACATAGACACACACACATACACACTCACATACACACACTCACATACATAAATATGTACATGTGTTACATACATATGCATGTAAGCAGCAATTATTGGGAAAAGTTATGATTTTTTTTAAAGTCACATGAGGGGTTAAGAGTAAGGAAGTCAACAGAGAAATGATGTAGTTATAATCTCAAAAAAAAAAAACTTGACATTCTAGTATTTGAAAGATTATTATATTTGCATCCTCGACCATCAAATGTACTTGTTCTTGGTGATATGCACTAATTTTCTAACTAAACACTGATGGTTTTATTTTAATAAAAATCTTATTCTACCTTTTTAAAAATATGTATTAAAATGAGGCTGTATTTTTTCAACTTTTATTAGATATTTTCTTCACTTACATTTCAAGTGTTATCCAGAAAGTTCCCTATACCCTCCCCCCTCCCTGCCCTGCTCCCCTACCCATCCGCTCCCACCCCTTGGCCCCGGCATTCCCCTGTATTGGATGTGTTTATAACTTGATGAAATGAAACAATATATGTTCATGTAAAAATAAAAATGAACTATCAGAACAAGCTCTTGTAACATGTACCAAATAAAGGCATACAACACGTATTAAATAACAGTTAGTAGATGAATAGTTATTAAAAACATTGTAGTTTCTATCTATACCAGAATTAGTTGCTGTTGGTTTTGGGATTTGTTTATTTGGTTTATCTTGCACCTCTGTATATTCACTAATACTTGATATTTAAACATAAAGTTTCTCTGTTAACAAGGCTTTCCCAAACGTATTATGTAGCTTATGCTTACCTCATCAAATTTGGGAAAGTCTTCTGGTTATAGTTTCCAAGAGTACTAGATTATAGGCATAAATAACGACATTCTGTTCTATTTCTGTTTTAGTTTTCCAATGAATATTTATCCATTAAATCAAAATAGAATTTTCTGTAACTGTGAAATGATGCACTTTGATTTTAATATCCTCAATTATTCATATACTTAGAATTTTAATTGATAAATAAATTTAAAAAACTATACACTAAGAACATACTTTGCATAAGGTGACAGAAAGTTGATCATTCTACGAAATAAAGAAAACTGTATGCCTACTGATTTTTCCAAATTAGAGAATTCACTTACGATATTAAAAATGCCTTTTTTTGTAGTTTTGGTGGTGATTAGTATATGTGTGATACATATTTGTGGAGAACTATGTGTGTATGTGTGTTGTATATGCATGTGTGAATGTGTATGTGTACCCATGTGAAGCCAGAGGAAGACATTTAGGAGCTCACTCTGTTATGCTTACACATAGGGATGAGAAAGGGTGTCTCAGTGAACCTGAATCAAAGCTGCCAAGCCAATGAGCTCCCAGGATCTTTTCTGACTGAACACTAATGCTAATCACAAATCAATACCCATATTTCTTTCTTTTTATTTAACAATTTTATAATTAGATATTTTCTTCATTTACATTTCAAATTCCATCCCGAAAGTCCCCTATACCCTCTCACCCACCCTACTCCCCAACCCACCCACTCTTGCTTCCTGGCCCTGGCATTTCCCTGTATTGGGGCATATAATCTTCCTAAGACCAAGAACCTCTCCTCCCAATGACAGTCTTCTAGGCCATCCTCTGCTACATATGCAACTAGAGACACAGCTCTGGGGGTACTGGTTAGTTCATATTGGGTACTTTCTCTAGCTCCTCCATTGGGGGATCTTGTGTTCCATCCAATAGATGACTGTGAGCATCCACATCTATATTTGCTAGGCACTGGCATAGCCTCACAAGAGACAGCTATATCAGGTTCCTGTCTGCAAAATCTTGCTGGCATATGCAATAGTGTCTGGGTTTGGTGACTGTTTATGGGATTGTCCTGGTTGGGGCAGTATCTGGATGGTCCTTCCTTCTGTCTCAGCTCCAAACTTTGTCTCTGTAACATTTTCCATGGGCAATACCCATATTTCTTTAGTTTGCCTGAAATTTGAACTCATGTCTTCATATTTAGATATCAATATAACAAACTATTTCCCATTTCCATTATCTTAGTCAAATATTTCTTTCTGTGGGAACAATAGAATAGTAGATGCAATATTGCTTATTTTTCTTTTAAAAAGTTTCTTTAAATATAATATTCTAATTTGAGTGTGAAGTATTAAGTTACATTATAACATTTTCAAACAGAATTTTTAATTACTACCATCCACTTCTCTCACATCCTTCCTATACCTACATGTCTGAACCCTTCAGCAACTATCAGGTTTGAAGTCTAAAAGTGTTTCTGATAAATTTGTGGTAAATTTTAATACAAAGACTATGATTTTTTTCTTACTTTTTTTCAGTACAGTTTGTTATTATAGACAAAGATGCAGAAAACTGCTTTAGTCAACCATTTGATATCTGAATAATTCTTATATTTTAAAAAATAAGCTAATTATTTTGAGATTGATTTTCTAATGTCTGATGTTTACAATGTCATACATTTATTAAATATTGTTTTTATTTAGTATATATATTTAAATTACTACAATGAAGTTTTAAAAATGATTTCAGATTTGATACACAGCTTTAAACACATGTGATTCTGTCAATAATTGTAAAAGATCTCATATGCTTTTTTCCATGCCTTTTCTACAACTAACACTTTGAGCATAGCCTGGTGCTGAAAGACTGGTTACATTACATGATTTCAGAATTTCTTGTCTTTTATCTTTGTCTCAACCTATGATTATGTGCAGATTTCATTGTTGATGCAAGTGAAAGGCCTTATGAAAATGTAGTAACTGACATGCACTTTGCTACACTGGAGGTACTTGTCTTCAGTTTCTGCTTGACCTGATTGTGAGGTCATGTCTTAGCTGCCCTTTTCTTCTTCATTGCAGAGAACATGAAGGATTTCTGAGTCAAGCAATCACTGCTCTGTCAGTGAAAGTGGTTTTACAGTTGTTGTCTCTTGTAATTCTGACATTTTCTTCCTAGTTTGACCTGGAATTATTCTTATAGATCATTTTTCTTTTTAGATGGCCCAAAATCCATGGTAATTCTTGTTTATGAAATCTTTGCCTCAGTATCAGTATATATGTACCCTCTTATGGCCTCAAAGATTAATGATCTGCATGTGGCATAACATTTCTATCTACAGAATAAATAGAAAAGCTAAAAATGGCTTGCATGTATTTTGCAGTTTTTCTCAGATAATGGTTACTTATTATCTCTGGGTTTCCATACTATTTTTTTTATTTGTTTCCACCAACAACATTAACAATGTTCAATTAACTTAGCAACCTGGGAAATTCAACAGCTTAACTCTTTCAATATTGAAAGTCATGTAGGGCCTACTTGGATCATTTTACATAGAATTGGGCAAATTGATAAAATTTAGTTTTTATGTTCTAATTATTTTCTATTTTACTTTTTATGAAGAAATATATTAAATCTTTAAGAATTTATAAAATCAATTATTAGGTTTGATTTTATGAAATCCTTAGTATTTGCATGTGACAATAAAGAAGTTTTGTCTCTCATATTATTTCTTCTGATAAATTTTTTGTCAGTTATCTTGTCAACCTGATTACATTTAAAGTCATGTTGTGAGACCAATCCTTATACATGTACATAAGTCATTTTATAGACTACATAAGTAGAACTCTGAATATCTACATTATTAGAGTATATAGAGAAAAACAGCCAAGCAATAGCATTAATTGCTCTTTGCTCCTTTCTGACTTTGGTTCAAATGTGAATGTCACACTTACATTCCTGCTACATTATGCAGTAAACAACAGTTCGGTAATTGGACTTTGGACATACTCAACAGAAAAGATACTAGAAAACTAGCTAAGTACTTAGTGCTAATGAAGTTATGATTATTAGAGAATCATCAACCACTAATTTTCTATATCCTCATAATCCTTCATAACAATGTATAAACATTTGTCTTTACTCACAGTTAAGTATAGTATACACCCTCATCAAGGAACCTTTCATTGGCAACAGAGTCCATATAGAAAAATAGAACCAGTCAATGTACAGAGATGTGAACCTCAAGTCTCAATGAATATATTTACAAAGCACCCCCATACCCAAGAATCAGGTAACATTTCAGAAGGGAAGTTTGCTGTGCAATTTTGTCTCCTTGTTATAACCATTAAGTATCGCTAACATGGTTGCCCAAACATGAACTGAACACCAAGGGTACTGACAAACATGCCAAATTGCACAGGAAAAAGCAACATTATGTGTATTCAACAGGTTATATTCGACAATATATGTGTATATACAAATGCTTAAAGGCATGCATTAATAATTGAAAAAACAGGTCAAGAATCTGAAGGAAAGCAAGGAGGAATATAGGAGAGATTGGTGGGAGTAAATGGAAAAGAGAAATATGGTAGCTAAAATACTATCTCAAAAATTAACAAAAAATACTTTCATATTATTTTTCAATCCGATTGTACTACATTTTTTCAAATTTTTATTAGATATTTTCTTAATTTACATTTCAAAAGCTATCCCGAAAGTTCCCCCCTCCCACTGCCCTGTTCCCCTGCCCACCCACTCCCACTTCTTGGCCTCAGTGTTCCCCTGTATTGGGTCATATAAAGATTGCAATACCAAGGGGCCTCTCTTCCCAATGATGGCCGACCAGGCCATCTTCTGCTACATATGGAGCTAGAAACACGAGTTCTGGGGGTTCTGATTAGTTCATATTCTTGTTCCTCTTCTAGTGTTGCAGACCCCTTCAGGTCCTGGGGTTCTATCTCTAGCTTCTCCAATGTGGGCCCCGTGCTCCATCTTATAGATGACTGTGAGCATCCACTTCTGTGGGAGACAGCTATATCACGGTCCCTTCAGTAAACACTTGCTGTCTTATGCAATAGTGTCTGAGTTGAGTGACTGATTATGGGATGGATCTCCAGTGGGTTAGTCTCTGTATGGTCCATCCTTTCATCTTAGCTCTAAACTTTGTCTCTGTAACTCCTTTCATGGGTATTTTGTTTTCTATTCAAAGGAGGAATGAAGTATCCACGCTCTGGTCTTCCTTCTTGATTTTCTTGTGTTTTGTAAATTGTATCTTGGGTATTCTAAGTTTCTAGTCTAATTTCCATTTATCAGTGAGCACATATCCAATGATTTCTTTTGTGATTGGGTTTCCTCACTAAGTACTACTGAATAATCACCAGTCATGAGCAGCATGTGTGCTGAAAATGAGCCAGGATCATCATTTTTTTTTTTTTTCTGGGAGACATTGTGTGTAATTGATATTATCTTGGGAGACAATATGTGAAGCCTGAAATTCCTGCTGATGAGATGTGGGAAAATTTCCCCCACATAGCCAACGCAACGCCAAGTAACAGAGACTATGGACTGGTAGAGAGCATGTGCAGCCTAAAGGTGCTGACATTACTTCTTCTATGTGTGTGGTCAAGTGCCTTGACACTGTGATATAAAAATTCTTTGCAGCATATACATTGTCAAATGAGAACTTGAGGTATTCTCGGCACTGTGGAATTTAATTGTCTCATTTCTTCTGCTTGTATATTTGAGGAGTAGTAAACACAAGGTATGATAGTATCATGTTTGTTAGCTTGCATCACCATCCCTTCAAGTCTCCACATGCCAGCATTTGGCAAGCAAGTAAAAGACCTATATGACAACAATCTTCAAGTGTCTAACAAGAGAATTCGAAGAGGACATTTGAAGATTGAAATGTCTCTCATGCTCATGGAAAGGTATGATTAACATAGTGAAATAATAGCCATTGTACTAAAAGCAATCTAGAGATTCAACACAATTCCCATCAAAATTTCAACATAATCTCATGTTTCTGAGCATTATATATTATCTGAGTTTTATAGGTTGATGGTTTTCAAATGTATACCTACATAAAATTATTTAATACAATAGAACATTAATGTATATCACGCATTAATTTATTTCCCACTAGCATGTAAACAAGTGAAATAAATTAATGATTCCAGACATACCTAAAACTTCAACAATAATGAAATACAACACACATATTAAACAGTACATTTAAATTAATGCTTCTAGACATATCTGTGTTATTAGACATATACCTACAGTGTGGAAACCTGCTTAGAATGCAATGCTCATGTACTCTTTTGCTGCCTCAGCATTTATGTATGTATCTAATAACAATTCAAAATACATATCAAGAAAAACATTTGAGTTTATATAACAATATTTATATTGTATATGTTCCAATTATGGCAACTCTAGTCATCTAAGTATGTCGACTATCATCTATCAAGTTGTATTTTCTCTAAATACCTTGTAAAAATCCATTTCCCAAATTTTGAGTTCAGTCATCAATAATCCAAGGCTTTACAATCACTTCCAACTTTATTTCTTTCCTGAATCACTGTAGTAACTGGTGAATGTCTTCACAGTTTCCATTTTTTCCCTTGTGCACTCTTTATCTAGATCAAAAGATCAAACAAAATTTTTGCAACATAATTCTGCTTTTGTAGTTGCAACTTTAAAACTAGCTAAAGACTAATAATTTTACTGACAGTAAGCCTTACATTGTTTGTAATTACAAATGTTATGTACATTACTGGGAACCTTCAGATTTTCTCTAAATGTTATATCACCACATACTCTTAATTTACTTTCTAAAATGTATTATTTGAAAATATATATGTGAGCATATTATACCTTAATCATACATACTTCACACTCTCCCACAAATTATTTTCCATCCCATCTTCACTAACAGGCTTATGTATTTTTTCCCAAATATATCAATTCCATCCAAATTGAATATATTATACTAAATTTTGCCTGGGCATATTTTTTCAAATACTTCCATAAAATTTCTTCCCTTTATCAACAAATCATTTCATAGTGATTCATGAAATAATGGCATGCATTTTTCCAGCATCCTCATGTCTTCTACTTTTAGGTCATTCTTAACTCTATAACGAACACTAACTGCATTCTTTTGTTTATGTGCTGTCTATCATTTTTTAATAACATAAGTTCTTTGATGGCAAAGTACTTTTGGAGGGTTCATTATTTCTGTAATCTCTGTGCTTTAATCTGTACTGGATATGTTTATCTAAAAGTTAAATTGATAGACATATGTTTGACATTTTTGTGTCACTTGGATATTTCCTCATAGACAAATATTTATAACAAAGCTCCCTCTGCAGTCCAGTCAGCTCTCCAACTCAAAGATCTGCTAGTCTCTGCCTCTTGAGTGCTCTGAATAAAGGCCTGTCCTACTACTGCCCAGCAAGAATAACTTAAGTGGAGTCTAGGCTGAGACTCCTCTAATAGAGAAATGTATTATCTCTATCTATCTAAATGTATTAGTAACTGATAACACCATCATATACGAGTAAATATTTGGAACAAAAGAATTATGACTTAGAATAATATTTCAACAAATTAAATCACTTACTAGATAATATAATGAATTTAAATGTTTTTTTTCTTGTGATTATTTCTATGATTGTTAGTAATTGAATGAAAATTAAATGAAACTAAAGTATATGCTTATCTTCCTGTTTTTTAAAAGACATAATATTATGAGCATTTGGTTACTAAAAAACACATTAATCGAATTGATAGTTATGTTCTAAAAGGAAGGAGACATTGATAGGCTTGTTTCTTAGCAGCAGGTAGCTCAGAGAGTTAGCAAAGTGTCTACAGACAGTTCCTAGATCCCAATACTGTGAACATATTCTTTGAAACAAATTAAAGAGATATTTTGTAGTGCCTTACATCCACCCATTTAGCATCAAAGAAAAAGATATTTATAGGTCGAGTAAAATCTCTAATTAAACACACTGGCTAAATACATAGATCTGGAGTCCAGATTTAAAAGCTATATAATGCTTGAGACACAATGAATACAGAATTAGAGGCACACTTAAAATGTAAAAGGCATAGACGCCACTCTGGGCTGCTGCTGTGCCTGATGGTAACTTCAAATGTACCATGAGTGCACGTGTCAAGGAATTGGGTCATAAACCCAAAAACTCATCCAGGAATTGTTTTTACTGTTTAATGTTGAAAAATTTGGAATACAGACAACATTCATCATTGATATTTCCACCCAAGGATTGTGTTCCAAAATTGAGAGTCTTAAGTACTAGTTATGAAACAGAAAACATGGTACTCTTAAAGCCAGTAATAACTAATTTCCTGGGCAATTCCCTATTTTTCCAAAGTATTAACAATGAGTTTAGTCCAGGCCTGTTAAAGATTTATGATTATCTAACATAAAAGATATTGATTACTAAGGACTAATTTTGTATTTCTTCAACCATAGTTGAGTATGTACTAGGACTGCTCTGTCAGAGCTTTGATTCTTGGATATATGAAGACTATTTTTTTTTCTTTACATTCCAATAAGTGAAAGAAGGGATGATTAAACTTTGGTTTGGTTTATATAATACCCTTTCTTTCTCTAACCCGGGTCCCACCGTGGGACACCAGGAAATAACAAAGAAATATTTTCATATCTAACTAATGCAAATTAGTAAGATAGAAATATTCAAAAGGTAGATGCAGGAGAGAGGGAAATTTTTCTGGATATTTTCTAGACTCACAAGGAATAAATATAAATGAAAACATTGATCTATGTACATAGAAGAGTTATTGAGGATTTGATCTCCAGATGACTTTCTTACTTCCTGTTATAATATCAAGAGAAATTTTGAAATAACAAGATTTTTGCATAAAATTCAGAAACATTTTTGAAAAGTTATAAAACTTATTAATAGAAAAACTTATAAATTTAATTATAAATGTGTTCATGGATTTTTACACTATGAAAATTACATTTTTACCTAGTTTATAGTTATTACACCCGTTCTGGTCATCTTTAACTGTATCTTTAATGTATTACTTCAAAAATAGACATACAAAACAGCATAAAAACACTTTTTTCTCTCTCAAGGCCCTGGTTTTTTCACAGTAACCATCCCATTACTTTCCCAATAAAATTTCTCACCCTGATTCCTATCCGTACGGTATCTTTTTATTCTCTAACTGGCCCTGCAAGCTGCTTGTCTTTGGTCATTATTCTCAATGCCATCAATGATAACAGAAGCTAATGTTAGGGCTTGTTTTCACATTCAAATAATTTTTTGAACTTTAACTTTAGAACCCCATACCTCTTGTTCCTCCAATTTTGCCTATCTTTACCAAAGTTATAGACAAAAACATAATTATTTTCCCTTGTCATGTAACCAGTTTCCTCTTAGTACTTCTTTTCTCTCTATTCTTGAGATGGCAGCCAGACAAATATATTAAAGAAATTAAAACCTTCCCAGTTTGTAATATTTCCACAGTTTTACAAAAGTAAAATGTAAAACATAAAATAGTCTCAATTTCATATCCCATCCTTTACTATATTTATGATCTAGTTTGTATTATATTCGGACTTCTACAGAAAATGTTTCATTTTCATTGTCCTACATTTGTTTCTGCAAGCATTTAGATGAGTTCTACCCAAGATCTGTAACTCAACATTAACATAAGCTATTCCTCAGAGAAAAAGTAGATATAATGGAATTTCCCCATTTCCTCTCCATTAGACAGACATGGTACCATAGATAAATGAAAGTTACACTGGTAAAAGCAGAGTAATAAAAAGTAAACAAATTCATGGCTATACAAATATTGTAGCTATCCAGATTATTCCAAAACATTATACCCATATTAACTCTGTTTTCCATAGAAATATAAGACAATAACAACAGGTATAAGAGTTAAAAAATCACTAAGATGCTTTCATCAGAATCTCTGACCCAATGCCAGCATTACCATATAATAAGAACTTTTACCTTCATTTACCAACCCTTCCTTTTTTTGATGGATAACAAGTAGGATTTCATGGTAGGATTTCTAAACCTACAAAAATCTATACCACCTTATATTATCAAAGTTATTTTTTTATAAGGCTGTGTGGTAACATTCATATAGTTCTTTTACTTTTGTCCTGTATATCTGTTATAAAATGTTGATATGTATTTATAATGCCATCTGTCCTATTGCATAACTATTTTTAAAATAATGGTAAAAAAGGGTTGTGTTTCACTTGAGAACAGGAAAAATAAACAAGAAAGAAAGAAAGAAAGAAAGAAAGAAAGAAAGAAAGAAAGAAAGAAAGAAAGAAGGAAAATTGCAGTAATACCTTTTTAAAATCAATCTCTCATAGTTTTTTTTCTTGATTATAAAATTGTTTTTAATGTTATTAATTTTTTATTGCGAATCTATTCTTAATCCTCTCCCTTTTTGTTTCCACTATCATCTTCATGTTATATCCTATATCAGTATTCTTTTTGTTGTTGTTGTTGTGAGCCTAGCCTTTAACGGCTGAGCCATCTCTCCAGTCCCTATACCAGTTTTCTTTTTGATAGAATAGACTCAATTAATGTCATGACACATAAACCTGATTACTACATGCCATGTGTCTTAGTAATTTATTTCTATTTGCTTCTCTGGTCAATGTATTCTGATTTACTTTTCTGTACGTAATAAAGATTCTTGCTTTTTGTTTTGTTAACATCTTCAGATTTTAGTTCCTTCAGATTTAGTTTCATAGAAAGTTCAGTGCTCTTTTTTATATTTCTATTCCCCTAAATTCATATTCTAACTGAGTCCTCTACATTTAGCTATTCTGAGCAGAATAACCTACTCAGAAGGGATTGGAGCTTCTGACTTGACAGATGTGATGAATGTTATTAAAGTCTCTTGCTCAGAGAACTGTCTGTCTCTTCCATCTACTCCCTCATATATGAAAGGAGTTTATGCATTTGAATTTCACATTCCATTTATATGAAATGAGACAACAACAAGATGACTGTCAGTACCTCATCTGCTAGTGTTTTGATCTTGGACCCCAGATGTATGATAAATAAAGTTCTGTTGATCATAAACACTCCATGTAAGATACTTTATTCTACCTGCAAACAATTAGTCAAGATGCTCATTTATTTCAACCTTTGGGCCTGAAGGCCTTCTGCAGTGCAAGCAATAATTCCAAATTTTAACTGCTCTATTTTATCTTTTATGTTGTTTTCAAGTAGCCTTTGTAAAGGAGGACTATCTCACTGGCACCTAATAAATGTTTACTAACCTCCCAGAGTATGCCAATCTTATCCCATAAGAACCATTTATTGTACACTTAGGTCAGGCTTTCATATTGTTGCCATTTACTGATATTCCCTGAGATTCCTCAACAAAGAAAATAGCTTTCTAGAGACAATATATCTGCCACATGTCTGTGTCAAATAGACAAATCAATATATTCCTTAGTGGAGGTCACTATAAGGAACCAAAATCTGAAGATGTTAAGAAAGTAAAAAAAGAAGAATCTTCATTAACTACAGAAAAGTAAATCAGAATACATTGAACAGAGAAGCAAATAGAAATAAATTACTAAGACACATGGCATGTAGTAATCAGGTTTATGTGTCATGACATTAATTGAGTCTATTCTATCAAAATTATTTGATGAAGAAATTTTAGAATAGTATAAATTTACACAGATTATGCTGGACCAATGATATCACAGTAGTTCAGTTAGAATGTCAAATCTGCTGTTACTATCATAATTCTAACATCAGATATTTGAGTATTTTCCCCATGTCAATAATCAATGATCCAACTGTCTAAATAAAGACCAGTTCTGGGTCAATTTAAAACAAACTCGTAACTATCCAAGGTTAACTTTATACTCCAGTGTCAAGAGTTTAGACCAATAGAAAAAAATCTATCTTCAAATTTCCATCTTAAGAGCAGGATAAAATAGGTTTATATATTGCATTGACTTCTTTACAATATAGAGGTCCTGAACAACAACTTTGCCTCAGATTTCATAATTTGTTAGAATGGCTTCTAGGAGTGAAAATACAATTATCTTCCTTCTGATTCTTTTTTTTTTTTTGTCTTAAATAAAGGTTAAAAACTTTATTTTAAAAAAGAAAAATCTAAAATAATACAAATTTTAAATTTGGCAAACTGAAGTTAGCAAAGATATTAGTACAAATTAATGTAAAGATCAGTTTTACTTCCATATACCTATAACAAAAAGAATTATAAAGTTAAACATTTAAAGAAATTGTAAACATCTAAACAATGAAATAAAACTTATACAATAACTCTTGACACACATTCATGCAAACACAAATAGCATCAGGAAAAATAAGTGACACAAATGAAAGGATATGTTTTAAAAGGAAATTCCTCATTGTTGCTTATAAGCCCCATATTCTTTTTTTTTCTCAACTTTTATTAGATATTTTCTTCATTTACATTTCAAGTGTTATCCAGAAAGTTCCCTATACCCTCCCCCCTCCCGGCCCTGCTCCCCTACCTACCCACTCCCACTTCTTGGCCCTGGCGTTCCCCTGTATTGGGGCATATAAAGTCTGCATGACCAAGGGGCCTCTCTTCCCAATGATGGCCAATTAGGCCATCCTCTTTTATATAATCAGCTAGAGACATGAGCTCAGGGGGTACTAGTTAGTTCATGGTTATTCTTCCACCTATAAGGTTGAAGAACCTTCAGCTCCTTGGGTACTTTCTCTAGCTCCTTCCTNAAAAATGGCTATCGTGCAAAAAGTTATCTACAGATTCAATGCAATCCCCATCAAAATTCCAACTCAATTCTTCAAGGATCTAGAAAAGACAATTAGCAAGTTCATCTGGAATAACAAAAACCTAGACTAGCGAAAACTCTTCTCAACAATAAAAGAACCTCTGGTGGAATCACCATGCCTGACCTCAAGCTGTACTACAGAGCAATCGTAACAAAAACTGCATGGTACTGGTACAGCAACAGACAGGTAGATCAATGGAATAGGATCGAAGACCCAGAAATGAATCCACGCACCTATGGTCACCTGATCTTTGACAAGGGAGCTAAAACTATCCAGTGGAAAAAAGACAGCCTTTTCAACAAATGGTGCTGGCACAACTGGTAGCTATCATCTAGAAGACTGGGAATTGATCCATTCTTATCTCCTTGTACTAAGGTCAAATCTAAGTGGTTGAAGGACCTCCACATAAAACCAGAGACACTGAAACTTATAGAGAAGAAAGTGGGGAAAAGCCTAGATGATATGGGCACTGGGGAAAAATTCCTGAACAAAACAGCAAAGGCTTGTGCTTTAAGATCAAGAATTGACAAATGGGACCTCATAAAGTTGCAAAGCTTCTGTAAGACAAAAGATACTGTCAACAGGACAAAAGGGCCACCGATTGATTGGGAAAGGATCTTTACCAATCTTTTTTTTTTTTTTAATCAGATATTTTTTATTTATATTTGAAATATTATCTGCATTCCTGTTTTTCCCTCCAAAAACACCCTGTTCCCTCCCCAATCCCCCTGCTCACCAACCCACCCTCTCCAACTTCCTGTCAATGATATTTACCTACATTGGGGCATAAAACCTTCACAGGACCAAGGATCTCTCCTCCCATTGATGACTAACAAGGCCATCCTCTCCTGCATATGCAGCTAGAGCCTTGAGTCTCCACATGTGTACTCTTTGGTTGGTTGTTTAGTCCCTGGTAGCTCTGTGGGTTCATATTGTTGGTTCATATTGTTGTTCCTCCTATGGGGATGTAGACCCTTTCAGCTCCTTGGGTCCTTTCCCTAGTTCTTCCATTGGGGATCCTGTGCTCAGTCCAATTATTGGCTGAGAGCTCCACTTCTGTATTTGTCAAGCACTGCCAGAGCCCCTCAGGAGACAGCAATAACAGGCTCTTGTCAGAAAGCACTTGATGACATCCACAATAGTGTGTGGGTTTGGTAACTGTATATGGAATGGATCCCCAAGTGGGGCAGTCTTGCTGCCATTAGTTTCAAGGAAGGCATTGCCCTAATCAATTCAAATTTATTTCTCTGTCTCTGTTTTGCCTTTTACAATGTTTTTCCTCCTAAATCATACTCTGCTTATCTTGGATTACAAACTCTAACAAAAATATAGGTTTATGAAAGCAGACTAAAATCATCTTCAAGCAACTGCAAATCTTGCAGGGGAAATGACCTTATAATGTGATCATCCAGAATGGAAGGCATTATCTCATGACAGGAACCAGGCTGCACTTCAGAGCAGAAATGATTGTCTCAAAGGAAACAGATGGATCCCCACAAATGATGGCAACAATAACAACCCAAGAACTTCCTCTCACAACTAGAACTAAGACAATCAGCAGTCAGTCCCACTGGTCCTTCGAACATCTGTCAGTGATCCATGTCACAGCCAATCTCTGTTTCCCTTTCCTGTAAATATTTCAAAGTTCCTATCATTACCTGAAAAATTAACTTCTACAAGCACTGAATTTTTGTTTTGTTTTGTTTTTTTGAGACATAGTTTCTCTGTATAGCTCTATCCTTGAACTAACTCTGTAGACCAGGCTGGCCTCAAACTCAGAGGCCTGCCTCTGCCTCCCAAATGCTAGGATTAAAGTCATGCATCACCACTGCTCGGCCAAATTTTTTATTTACATTTTCCAAAGTAGCCACATTGACTCCATTTCTTTTTACAGCCCTTATGCTCTACTCATTTCTTTGGTGCCTTTACACAGGGGATTAAATCTTGTCAGATGGGATTCACAGAGCTTGGATTATGCCATAAAATTCTGTTAACATTTTTATTACCAAAGGCACTGGTGAATAGCCAGTTGAAGAAGTACATTGAACTCCAGAAGTAATCAGAATACTGTAGCTTCTGTCTTTGTAGAATAAAGACATCTCACCCTCTGAACATGAATGCAATTATCAATCAAGAATATTCAATAAACAGACAAGATTGATTAAGTTATTATCTATTAGTGATTGACTTTAGTCTCCAGAACCTTTCTTCCTTTCAAAGGCTGGAGTAGGGTGTGTTAAGTATTTGGCACCCAGGCACCTAGTAGTGTGTAACTGCAAACTTATTCATCCATGCCCCACTTTCCAAAATATTGACGGTGAGACTTATTATTTAATGAATAAATGCTTAGGCCACAAGCTATGGCTCATTTTCTGACTAGATCATAACTTAACCTTTTTAGGTTATTCTATGAGGGCCAAATTGCTGATTACCCCTTCTCAGTTTCATATGTCTTTCTCCTCAGACTATGGGGTGAATCTCTTCCCATGCCTACCTCTATTCTGGAGTTATTTTTCCCTCCCAGAATTCTGACCTCCTATTTCCTGCCTCATCTATTAAACTATCTGCTTTTTCATTGTCAAGAAATGCTTTCATATAGAACCCAAGATATTCTATCTATATTTCCCCATGTTTAGTACAATCAAAGGTTCTTTGTTTTACATTAATAAACATAAGAATAATAACAAATATGAAAACCATCAGTTAAATTTGCATTCATAATATTCAGTCCAAATACACCTAGCAACCTTAGAAAGAATACTCCACTATCTACCATATCATGGTGCATTCAGAGTTCTGTACCTAAACCATTTTCTATCAAAACATGCATTATAAATTTAAATACATTCTTTTAGACTTTGAAACATATTTCTAAATCCTAAACAGCGTAAGTTTAATTGTGATACTATAACTATCTGGTTGTTATTCCTATCAGAAATAGGAAAAAAAATATTACCTGAATATGCAGGAAAATGAGAGCAAGCAGGTTCTAAACTATAGAAAATACAGAGAAATCTGGATTCCTGGATGGTCAACCAAATTTGTTAGTCATTGGAGCATTATCTTCAGCCTTCTAGCCCCAAATATCTGACTGACTTTTCTTTTAAGGAAGAATTGTGAAGGAGTACTTGTTCTGTATTGGCAAAGCTCAATAATAGATTTTCCTGCATCTTGTTTGTCTAGATTAGACAGTATTCTGTCTGTAGTTGAGACAAGGTTAGGTTTTTGGCTGGTGGCAGCTTTCCCACATTTGAAGCAAACTCCATAAGGGGGTTCTTGAATGATCATGATCTTCTTGGACATATAATGGGAATGCAGCCAGAAGTAAAATTGTCTCATGTCATGAAAAAAACCTTATGTTACTGAAAACATCTTTAAATGTCATATTCTGTAGATCTCTAAGATTTTTGAAGACCATCTATCTTATTTGTTGTACATCCATGCTTGTTTCCAGCTATTCACTATCTGTTCAACTTGGAAAACATCTACAATAAAGTGAATAAAGCTTATTTCTATAATTAACTAAACTGGTACCTAACAGGACTATAAGTTTGATTGAGTGGTTAATAAATTACAAAATTATCTTAATCAATTTTCAAAGAAACTTTCATGTAATAGAACCTAACATTACATTTTTTCAATTTTTTTATTAGCTATTTTTTTAATTTAAGTTTCAAATGCTATCCTGAAAATTCCCTACCCCATCCTACCACCCTGTCCCCTGCCCACCCACTCCCACTTCTTGGCCCTGGCGTTCCCTTGAATTGGGCCATATAAAGATTGCAATACCAAGGGGCCTCTCCTCCCAGTGATGGCCAACTAGGCCATCTTCTGCTACATATGGAGCTAGAGACACGAGTTCTGGGGGTTCTGGTTAGTTCATATTGTTGTTCTTCTTCTAGGGTTGCAGACCTCTTCAGCTCCTGGGGTTCTATCTCTAGCTTCTCCAATGTGGGCCCCCCGTGCTCCATTTTATAGATGACTATGAGCATCCACTTCTGTGGGAGACAGCTATATCACGGTCCCTTCAGTAAATACTTGCTGTCCTATGCAATAGTGTCTGAGTTGAGTGACTGATTATGGGATGGATCCCCCGGTGGGTTAGTCTCTGTATGGTCCATCCTTTCACCTTAGCTCTAAACTTTGTCTCTGTAACTCCTTACATGGGTATATTGTTTCCTATTCAAAGGAGGAATGGAGTATCCACGCGCTGGTCTTCTTCTTGATTTTCTTGTGTTTTGCAAATTGTATTTTGGGTATTCTAAGTTTCTGGGCTAGTATCCATTTACCAGTGAGCGCATATCCAATGACTTCTTTTGTGATTGGGTTACCTCACTAAGGATTATGTCCTCCAGATTCATCCATTTGCCCAAGAATTTCATGAAGTCATTTTTTTAATAGCAGAATAGTATTCCATTGTGTAAATGTGCCACATTTTCTGTATCCATTCCTCTGTTGAGGAACATCTGGGTTCTTTCCAGCTTCTGGCTATGATAAATAAGGCTGCTATAAACATAGTGGAGCATGTGTCCTTTTTACCAGTTGGAACATCTTCTGGTTATATGCCCAGGAGAGGTATGAATTCAACAATTCAACAGGTAAAACACCTCAAATAAGAGTTGAAATAAAAATACTGTATGTTTTAGCAGCTACTAATATTAAATTTGTGTAAACAGTGATTCATACTAATGTAAAGATATTTGGCTTGCTGTTATTTCCTTTAAAAATTCCTTTAAAGGCAGCAGTCTTTTTTGCCCACATTAGATTAAGCCTTAAAGAGAAAAAACTCCTGCCATACCTAACTGGACAAAATAGAGGTTGTCTCACCACGTTCTGAGCCATCATTTGCCAGCTTCTAAATGGTAATCACCAGCCATTAGCCACCAGTCCAGGAAACTGCTATAGAAACACACTGTGAGTGTCTAACAGGACTTTCCTAACAGACTGTTGTATAGCACCTGCCTCTGAGCCAGCCATTGATAGGTACCCTTCAAATATCTAGTAAATGGCTGGCAGCCTTGCTGTACACTGGGGGCTCTACAGGAACTGAATTAGGTCTATCTGTGGTTTCCTGTTCCCAAATGGCTAAAGGCACCACCTACCTGAACTTTGTCTAATACCTGAGCCTTTTTTTATAAACTTGAATTTTTGTCTAAATTCGGATTACATACCTACCACTTTGAATGTTCCTTATAACTGTGGGATTTTTCTATCTCTGTCCCAGTTCCTGAAAAAAATGACTTTGAGGTTTATTATTTATGAATGAATGCCTATGCCACATGCCTTTGTACATTCCTTGACTAGCTAGTAACTGAATTAATCTGTTTAATCTACTCTATGCGTCTCATATGTCTGTTTAAGAATCTCCACCAAGCACCTGACTCAGACTGATGCAGATACCCACAGTCAAACAGTGGGTGGAGTTTGGGGACTTTTATGGAAGTCTAAGAGAAAGGATTATGGACTGGAGAGGATAGGAACTCCACAGGGAGACCAACATAGTGAACTAACCTGGGCCCTTGGGGCTCTCAGAGACTGGACAACAACCAGAGAACATACTCAGACTGGACCTAGTACTTCCTGCTCTTATGAGGCAATTGTAGAGCTAGATTTTCAAATGGTTCCCAAACAACTGGAGGGGGAGGCTAATCCAAAAGCTGTTGCCTATACATAGGCTATGTTATTCTAGCTGGGCTGCCTTCTCTGGACGCTGGGTAGGAAGTGCCTAACCTCACAGAGACTAGATATCCTGAGGAGAAGGGAATAAGGGAATAGAGGAATGGGGGAAAGGATTGTAGGAGAAAGTGACAGGAAGGGCGCAGTGATCAGGATGTAAAGTGAATAAGCAAAAATTCATAGCAAGAGAGAAAGAAAGAGAGAAAGAGAGAAAGAGAGAGAGAAAGAGAGAAAGAGAGAAAGAGAGAAAGAGAGAAAGAAAGAAGAAAAGAAAGAAAGAAAGAAAGAAAGAAAGAAAGAAAGAAAGAAAGAAAGAAAGAAAGAAAGAAAAAAAAAGATAAAAGGGATTCACAAGGCCTACATCTATCTGAGGAGCTACTGTTGATTGATAAGGAAGCTTTCTCATGGGCATAGTCCCTAGTATTAACTACAATCCAGCAGATGGATTCACTTCCATCTGTAGTTTATGAGCACTAATTTTGTATTCTGGGTTTATAGTTCAAATCAAAAATAATAAAAAAGGGACATAAAGTTTAAATTTGGGAGGGGGCAGGGGATATGTGGAGTATCTGGGAGATGTTGAGAAATGAGTGGGGGAAGATATGAACAAAATACATTGTATAGGTATATGTAAAATATCAAAAGTAATTTTACATGGAAACATGTGACTAAATTTGCATTTAAAATTTAGAATTAGTCAGAGCTGCATCCAGTCTGACTAAAGCAAGGAGAGTAACAAGAATGAGTAAATATGGAGTAAACTGGGGTTCAGGCCTTACACTTAGTGTGAGGACAGTTATGCCAAAGCTGTTTATTTTCTCCCAATCACCACCACCCCTAAACTGCTTGAACACTGTATGCACTATTTATGGGTGTCAATGAGTTTTATTTATCATTTTAGTAAATACATATTAATTATTGTTTCCTTTCTTATGTCCCTATCTCTTCCCATCCTTCAAAGGGTCTCTTGCCTAGGCTTGCCCAACCATGACTCTGCCTGTCTAATCTGCCTGTCTCTACTATACTGAGATTAAAAGAATGTGCCACCACATTGTGCTCATGGTGCCAGGCCTCATGAATTCTAGTCTTTTACTCACTGAGCTATATGCATTCCAGTACTTTTTAAAATTTTATATTTCTTTTTGGGAAAATATTTCACTATGCAGTCCATGATGGCTTTGAACTTCAAGTAAGCCTCTTGCCCCAAATTCAGGCCTGAGTGTCTCATTTATAGGGATCCAACACCAGGCTCAGCTTGACTTTCTTTTTTAGGTTTTTTTACTGCTTGTTTGTTGTATATATTAGAAATATTATTCTTTGTTTTATTCTATTTATTTTTGTTTTGTCTATGATGGTACAACTAAAAGAAAAAAACTAAGAAAAAGGAAAAAAAACCCAAAATTCAGAAGATGGGCTGGAGAAATAACTGAACCATTAAAATAACTTGCTCCTATTCCAGAGGATCTTAAGCTCACTTACCAGCACTCAAGTTACTTTAAGAAATTTTGCAGGCAAGTGGATGGATCTTGAAAATATCATACTGAGTGAGGTAACTCAGTCACAATAGGCCACACATGGTATGTACTCACAGATAAGTGGATAGTAGGCAAAGAGTGTGGAATATCGAAGATACAACTCATGGACCACATGAAGCTCAAGAGGAAGGAAGGCCAGAGAGTTGATGATTCTGTCCTACTTAGAAGGGGGAACAAAATAATCAAGGGAAGTAGAGAGTGAGGGGGGACTTGGGAGGCAGAAAAGAGGGGGAGGGGAAAATACGGGCAGAATCAGATATGGGAGGAGGTGGAGGAGATGTAAAGAGGGTCAAGAAATTGAACAGAGGTGTGTAACAATGGGGCATGGGGAACTTGTGGGTAGCAAACAGAAAGTTCCAGAAAACAGGAAAGCAAGATACTCCCAGGACCCCACAGGGATGACATTAGCTGAAATACCCCACAAAGGGGAGGGAAAACCTGTGGAGACCATATCTTGAGGCTAGGCATGGCCCTCTGGTTGAGGGATGAGACCACTCACCCATCACCAAAATTTTAACCCAGAACTGCTCCTGTCTAAAGGAAATACAGAGACAAAAAGTGGAGCAGAGACTAAAGAAAAGACCATCCAGATACAGTATCTGGTTCACTTGGGGATCCATCCAACATGCAAACACCAAACCCAGATAGTAATGCTTATGCCAAGAAGAGCTTGGGACAGGAGCCTGAAACAGCTGTCTCTGAGAGGCTCAGCAATATACTGACCAATATGGATGTGGATACTTGCAGCCAACAATGGACTCAGCACAGGGACCCCAATGGAGGAGTTAGGGGAAGGACTGAAGAAGCTGAAGGGGCCTTATCAAGCATCAAAGGGAACAGAGGCTCTTAGTCTGCCCTTAGTCTGCCCTTGGTCCTGTGAAGGCTTGATGCCCCAGTGTAGAAGAATGCTAGGGTGGTGAGGCTGGAGTAGGTAGGTGGGTTGGGGAGCAACCTCTTAGAAGCAGGGTAAAGGAGAATGGGGTAGGAGGTTTGCAGAGGGGAAACCAGGAAAGGGGATAACATTTGAAATGTAAATAAATAAAATAGCCAGAAAAAGAAAATTAAACATTTTTTAAATGAAAATAAAAGGGATGACAAGTTTTGAGAATTTCTCAAGTAAATAATAAACATTAGATTTCATATTCTGCCAAAGATGAAATGGAGCAAATAAAACCCTGAGCCTTTAATATAGAGTAACAGAGTTGTACTCTAGGTGTGTTTGTGCATCAAAAATAGAACTTCTCTCAGTGGAATCAAAGCTGGGGTCTGAGATTTCTGTTTATTTGATTTGGAAGTACAGGATCGTTATATAAATTCCTACCATTTTTGGAGTAGAATATTTTGTCTATTACTTGTTACTTCAACATTTAATCTGTACATTATAATACATAATATATATATATATATATATACATATATATATATATATATATTTGAAAATCTGAACTAGTCTTTCTTATCAGATGATTAAATATATCAGAATTAAAACTAAGACAATGTAGAAAAATTTAAAAATATATCACAAGGTATCTAACAACATACTTCTAAGACAAGGATTTTAAAACAAATGATCTTAATATAAGCAAGATTTTGGTATGTTATTGTGAAACAAATTGCAAAAAAATATGTTTCTTTCAGATTTAAATACTTGTGCAAAAGCAAAAAAAGAGACATTAAAAATTGAATACAAAATTTGAATATTATATAAAAATTAAATATTATTTATACATTATAACCAAAGTTAGATATATTTGCTATCCTGCTCATTTGGGGAGAAAAGATCACCAATCATTCCTTAGAAATAACTGAATTCATAATTATTTCTCACTGTGGAAAACCTGTTCCTAGTCTTTGCAAAATACTTCATTGAAGCTATGAAATTACGGTGTTACATTCAGAATTTTACAGAGTATTAGTTAGTAGAAACATTCTGACATAAATTTGACTCTAGAAATTCTCCAGAGCAGATGTACATGACTGATTTGTAATTGGGTGGAAAATCTTTCTATAGATCAAATTTGCAACAACAAAGTTTATGTTTATTTCTCAAGTTTTTAATGAGCATATAGAACATTGTATTTTATTATAACATTTTCACACATGCATACCATAGTCTTTACTCATGTTTACATCAATTTAGGCTTTTTGTATCATCTTCTTCTCTCCACTCTTATTCTCCCCTATGTAGTCTGTCTTATAGCTTTATATCATATAGTACGTTGATATACAAAAGAAAATCTAATATTTATCTTAACCGGACTTATTTTGGTTAGCATGAAAATGTTCATGTCTATCAATTTTCTTGTAAATGAGATGATGTTGTTCTTTACAGCAGAACTAAATTCCATTGGGTATATACGGCACATTTTATTTAACTCTGATCTGCTGATAGATAGCTAGGCTGATTGAACATCTTAGTATGTATTAATGATGTAATAGATTAATATATAGGTAATTCTGTGATTTTTCTGATTCAGATGATTATATACCTGGGAATGATACAACCAAGACACATGTTCATTTAGTTTTAATATTTAGGTTATTCATGCTGATTTTCATAGTTTCTACATTAAATCCCACCATGTAATTTTATCAGCAGAAAAAAAGATGTAGCACATGGCTGAGAGAAGTTAGAAAAGAATGAACTTAAGACATTGTATCCTTAGGGATGTGTCAAAGATTATGAAGACTATATTTATGTTTGAGACATATGTCATTTAGCTTGGGGCATAACCAATTGATTCTATTATCTCAGGCATAGGATATAAATGTGACACAGGAGAACTATTTATCTAAGTGCACCCTAAGAGCAGAAAATGGCAAAGAAACTGGTATCTCAGTATTTCTCTGCAGGATATGAGAAAAATACTCTACCATAGAACATTTCAACTTAAGTTTTCACTAGTTCTCATTATCTCCTCACAGTGAGCACCAATATGTCACTTAATACATGGGTTATTTTGCGGAACATTTAAGATATGAATGAAAATATTCTCCCTGCAACAAAAATAACTCACAGTTATCTTACAGCACAAAGTGCATTCAATCCATGCTTGAGATTTCTAAAATCTTAACAATTCTAGCATTATTCAAAATTCTAGATCTAAAGTCTCTAAGACTCCAGCATATGCATGTGCAATCCTCTCTAAAAGGAGAAGAAGAAAATCTCATGTTTCTATGACCTAGTAGTGTGGCATGCATTAAACTTACATTTCGCCTTCAAAATGGTGTGATGTAAATGTAGAAACAGTCCCAAAGGCAACAGAAATTAAGCTGAGAAAACAGTAAATCCCCTGTGTCTGATAACTAGGACAGTGAATAGCAGAAGGTCAAGTATTATGTGCTGTGTTCTTGCCAAATAATGAAGTTTTCTCAGTTTATTTTTTACAACCAATATTTTTATCATCACATTACAGAGTCACACTAGACATTTCAATTAAACTATTTTCAGCATTTAGAGATTTCCCAAGCCTTCTCATTCAACAATTTCCACATTCTTTCCACAATTTAATTTCAAAAGCTTCAGAAATACTGAGTAAACTAGTCATAACAAGGATATGTTTTCTGCATCCCTATTTGTTTTGGTAGGGTTAATAATATAACAGAGACAAGTAACTAAAAAAGAATAGAGGTATATTTTCTCTCTGGTTTTCTTTTCATTTTGTTTGCACTGTTACTTTTGGTCAATAGTGAGACCTGAGCTATTTTCTGGAGAAACTGATGATTCACAGAAGCCAGGGAGGAGAGTGAGAAAGAGGAATACATAAAATTTATTTTCTCTTTCAAAGAAACAGAATCAGTGACCACATTTATGTCCTCTAAGTTCTATGTCCTCAAGGTTCTGAAAACTTCTGTGACACAAGAAGATAGACCAAAAGACTTCAGGACAAAAGGATTTCTGATATAGTCAAGATCCAAACTACAATCAAGCAATTGCCAGTGAATAACTTGAATGAATAACCAGACCTGTTTTTCATTTTGGGTTTTAAAGAAGAAGCTTAGATACTGATGAGATATCCCTAAACCAGTTTTTCCCTTTAAAATTGGGAAGCTGAAGTTTAAAGGAACTATATTTTGTAAATGTTAAGAGTTAATGAAGAAATAAGAAAAGAATATAAATAAACAGCCAAGTAGTAATAATAAGTGACATTTCTCATTAGAATCTGCATTATAAAACATCCATCATAGAACCAAAAGGAATATCTGCACCATAGAGAAACTGTATATTTAGAATACAACTTGTGAGAGTTTCTTTAAATATGTAGTCAGCAAGCCAGTAATATATATTTTATCTTTCAAATATGAGTCTTGCTTACTAGAATAGCTTTCTTGAATGAATTCTTATAATGACTATTTTCAGAGAGTATTTATTGGTTGTTAGGCATAAAGCAATTTAACATAATTGTGTATTTTGCCCCTTTCATAAATGAAACTTGGCATGTATCCAAATTAATGTACTCCTTCCTTGTTTCTAAGTATAGATTTTTGACCTCAACTTTTAGTCTGGTTGAGGCTAACATTTTTCTAATTTCCAATATTTCACAAGAAAGTTTCTAACTAAATCTTTATGACCCCATAAACAACTTAAACCAGTCTAATAGAACACTCGATAAACTACAAATTTCAAAGAGGAATAAAATGAACTTTTAGAAAAAGTTTTAGGTTTAATACAATGAAAAGAATATTAAAATATTTAATGGTTTAAAAAAAAAGCTCAAGATTTTCACTCTTAATCATCAAGTCATTAACTTCAGTGAATGTGTAACTTGTGAAACTTAATGGTTCATCAAAATCACATTCAAGTGACCCAATAGCAGACATTCAGTTGAATAACCTTGGGAATACATGTTATTATTTGCAAATCTCTCCTTTCATACTCACACACATATGCAACTCTGCAGAAGGTTCTGACTTTATTTGTGATGAGGAGCTGATTAATGGCAATGCTACTTGTCACTTTGTTTAACTTCATCATTGAGGATAAGAGGTTTGTATGAGGTTATGTATAAAGAGATTAATAATTGAGTATATGTTTGCCTAGACTAGGATTTTAATCTGTAGAATTATTGCCAATTGATCATTCACCTTCGTTGAATGGAAAAACTTGTCTAACCATTTGGTGGAACTAACATTGATTGATCTAATTTCTTCCCTCAGGGGGAATAAAAGCCCCCAAACCAAAACAACAATAACAACAACAACAACCACCACCAAACTTTGTCCATTTGAATAACCTGGATGCATAATGACAGTGTTTGTATCTTTCCTACATAATTCTTTCTATGTAAAAAGATATGAAGGTTTTATCTACAAAATAAAGCAGTTTTCTTTTGAGTGAGCAACTTATAATAAAAGAAGTCTTTTGTATCAATAACGTATTGTCTGACTAGCAAAGAGGAAAAAATCAGTTGAACAATTTAGCTACCTACTTCAATGAATGCATTTGGAAGAAACCTTGACAAGAAGAAAGTTGAATAAACTGTAGGAGTGTGATAGTCTTCAACAGATGGGGTATCTTTAATTCCAAAAGGAAGAAGGAAAGGATTGACAAAAATTAAGGTTAAACATATCTAAAAAGGTTTTAAGATGTAACTGTGTGGTTGTAGCATATTTTTAAAAATCATGCCAGTACTTTAAATATATTTCTTTTTTTTTAAAATAAAACCCTAAACAAGAAAAGGAAATGCTAAAATGGTTTTATGCGATCATTCAAATTCATATATAACGGTAAGGATAAGTGATTAGCTTATGTAAATAAGAATAAATCATTAAGCCACACTCTAAAAACCAAAAAATGAAGATTTAGGATAAAATCCCATTAAACCATGCAAAAATGCTTATAATCAGATTAACTATACAACAAACCCAGGAATTATCTAAGTAATGGGATCCTAATGAACAAGAGGTGATTAATAAATATACAATCTGCACAATTCAGAAAATGGGATATTTAATATTTTGAATAGTGCTCTCATTAGGCACCTAAACATGTACATAATCAAACTTAATATAAATACAGCCTTATCACTGTGTTTACTATCCAGATTTAGTTTTAATTTTGGTTATTTTACTTATACTTCAAATGTTATCCCCTTTCTAAGTTTCCCCTCTGCAAATACTCTTTCCCATCTTTACTATCTCTGTTTCTATGAGGGGGCTCCCCCACCCACCCACCCACTTACTCCCACCTCACAACACTAGGATTCCCCTACAGTGGGACATCCAGCATTCACAGTACAAAGATTCTACCCTCCCATTGTTATGAGATAAGGCCATCCTTTGGTGCATATGCAGCTGGACTCATGGGTCCCTCCATGTGTATTTTTTAGTTGCTCGTTTAGTCCTTGGGCGCCCTGGAGGATCTGGGTGGTTAATATTGTTGTCCTTTCTATGGGGTTGCAAACCCCTTCAGCTGGTCAGTCCTTCTCCTAACTCCTCCATCTGGCTTTGCATGCTCAGTCTAATGGTTGGCTATGAGCATCTGCATCTGTATTGGTCAGACTCTGGCTGAGCCTCTCAGGAGACAGCTATAACAGGCTCCTGTCAGCAAGCACTTTTTAGTATCAGCAATAATTTCTGGGTTTGGGGTCTGCAGATGGGATGGATCTCCAGTTGGGGCAGTCTCTGGAAGGCCTATCAGTCTCTGCTCCATAATTTGTCTCTGTATTTTCTTTAGAGAGGAGCAATTCTTGGTTAAGATTTTGGGAATGGGTGGGTGGCCTCATCCCTTAACTGGGGGCCATGTCTAATCTTTGAGTCTATAACAGGTTCTCTTTCCCCTTTGTTGGGTATTTCAGCTACTGCTATTTCTGCTGGGTCCTGGAAGCCTTTTGCCTTCCTATCATCTGGGACTTTCTAGTGGCTACTGCCAGGTCCCCATCCCTCATTGTTATACACTTCTGTTCAATTTCATGACCTTCTGGACATCTCCCCTGTCTGCTCCCACACCTGATCCTGTCCTCTTTTTCCCCCTCCCTCTCTTCTCTTTTTCCCAAGTCCTGCATACTCTCTACCTCCTGTGATTATTTTGTTTCCCCTTCTAAGTATGATTGGGGTCACTTATGTACACTATCATAACTTCTGCAAATAGTGATATTTTGACTTCTTCCTTTCTTATTTGTATCCTGTCAACTTCATTTGGTTGCCTTAAAACTCTACCTAGAAATTTGAGTACTGTACTGAATAGATTGGAAGAGAGTGGACATCCTTTTCTAGTCCCTTATTTTAGTTGAATTTTATTGAGTATTTTTGCATCGATATTCATAAGGGAAATTGTTCTGAAGTTCTCTTTCTTTGTTGGATCTTTGTTTGGTTTAGGTATCAGAGTAATTGTAGCTTCATAGAACGAATTGGCTAGCATACCTTTCGTTTCTATTTTGTGTAATAGTTTGAGGAGAGTTGGAAATAGGCTTTCTTTGAAGGTCTGATAGAACTCTGAACCTCTGCACAAAACCCATCTGTTCCTGGGCTTTTTTGTTGTTGTTGTTGTTAGGATAACATTAATGACCACTTCTATATTCTTAGGGGATATGGGACTGTTTAGGTCATTAATCTGATACTTATTTAACTTTGGTACATGGTAGCTGTCTAGGAAATTGTCCATTTCATCCATGTTTTCCAGTTTTGTTGAGCATAGCCTTTTGTAATAAGAGCTGATGATATTTTGGACATCCTCAGGTTCTGTTGTTATGTCTCCTTTTTTATTTCTAATTTTGTTAATTAGGATACTGTCCCTGTGCCCTCTAGTTAGTCTGGCCAATGTTTTATCTATCTTGTTGATTTTCTCTAAGAACCAGTTCTTGGTTTAGTTGATTCTTTGAATAGTTCTTTTTGTTTCCACTTGGTTGATTTCAGCCCTAAGTTTGATTATCCTACTTTCTACTCCTCTTGGGTGAATTTGCATCCTTTTGTTCTAGCAATTTTAGGTGTGCTGTCAAGATGCTAGTGTATGCTCTCTTTAGTTTGTTTTTGGCAGCACTCAGAGCTATGAGTTCTCCTCTTAGAAAGGCTTTCATTGTGTTCCATAAGTTTGGATATGTTGTGGCTTCACTGGAGCTAAGATGAAAGGATGGACCATCCAGAGATTACCCCACCTGGGAATCCATCCCATAATCGGCCAACAAATCCAGACACTATTGCATATGCCAGCAAGATTTTGCTGAAAGGACCCTGGTATAACTATCTTGAGTGAGGCTATGCCAGTGCCTGGCAAACACAGATGAGGATGCTCACATTCATCTATAGGATGAAACACAGAGCCCCCAATGGAGGAGCTAGAGAAATTACCCAAGGAGTTGAAGGGGTCTAAAACCCTTTAGGTGGAACAACAATATGAACTAAACAGTACCCCCAGAGCTCCTGTCTCTAGGTGCATATGTAGCAGAAGATGGCCTTCTCGGCCATCACTGGGAAGAGAGGCCCCTTGGTCTTACAAACTTTATATGTCCCAGTACAAGGGAATGCCAGAGGCAGGAAGTGGGAGTAGGCAGGTAGGGGATCAGGCCTGGGGGAGGTTATAGGGAACTGTCGGGATAGCATTTGAAATGTAAATAAAGAAAGTATCTAAAAAAAAAAAAAAAAAAAAAAAAACCTCTAAAATGTCTTTAATTTTTTTGTTTATTTCTTCCTTGACAAGGTTATCATTGAGTAGAGTGTTTTTCAGCTTCTATGTAAATGTTCACTTTCTATGATTTATGTTGTTATTGAACATCAGCCTTACTCCCAAGTGATCTGATAGGATGCATTGGATAATTTCAATGCTTTTGTATCTTTTGAGGCCTGTTATATGAACAATGATATGGTCAATTATGGAAAAGGTACCATGAGGTGCTGATAAGAATGTATATCCTTTTGTTTTAGAATAAAATTTTCTGTAGATATCTGTTGAATCCATTAGTTTCATAACTTTTATTAGTTTCAATGTGTCTCTGTTTAGTTTCTGTTTCCAGGATTTGTCTGTTGATGAAGAGTAGGGTGTTGATTTCTCCCCCTATTATTGTGTGTGGTACAATGTGTGGTTTGAGCTTTACTATAGTTTCCTTCATGAATGTGGCTGCCCTTGCATTTGGAGCATAGATAATCAGAACTGAGAGTTCATCTTAGATGATTTTACGTTTGGTGAGTAAGAAGTGCCCCTCCTTGTCTTTTTTGATAACTTTGTGTTGGAAGTCGATTTTATTTGATATTAGAGTGTCTACTTCAGTTTATTTCTTCAGCCAGTTTGCTTGAAAAAAAGATTACTCACCTTTTACTCTGAGGTAGTGTCTTTCTTTGTCCCTGAGGTGGGTTTCCTGTATGCAGAAAAATCTTAGGTCCTGTTTATGTAGCCAATCTGTTAGTCTATGTCTTTTTATTGGGAGATTGAGTCTATTGATATTAAGAGATATTAAGGAAAAGTAATTGTTGCTTCCTGTTATTTTTGTTGTTAGAGTTGGGATTCTGTTCTTGCAGCTATCTTCTTTTAGGTTTGTTGAAAGATTACTTTCTTGCTTTTTCTATGGCATAATTTCTCTCCTTGTGTCGGAGTTTTCCCTTTATTATCCTTTGAAGGACTGGATTGGTGGAAAGATATTGTGTGAATTTGGTTTTGTCATGCAATACTTTGGTTTCTCCATCTATGGTAATTGAAAGTTTTTCTGGGTAAGTAACCTGGGCTGGCATTTGTGTTCTCTTAAGGTCTGTATAACACCTGTCCAGGATCTTCTGGCTTTCATAATCTGTGGTGAGAAGTCTGGTTTATTTCTAATAGGTCTGCATTTATGTTAATTCTCCTTTTTCCCTTACAGCTTTTAATATTTTATCTTTATTTAGTGCATTTGTTGTTCTGATTATTATGTGTCAGGAGGAATACCTTTTCTGGTTCTGTCTATTTGGAGTTCTTTAGGCTCCTTGTATATTCATGGGCATCTCTTTCTTTAGGTTACGAGAGTTTTCTTCTATAATTTTTGAAGATATTCAATGACCTTCTTAGTTGAAAATCTTCATTCCCATATATACTTATTATCATTAGGTTTGGTCTTCTTATTGTGTCCTGTATTTTCTGGTTTTGACTTAGCATCTTTTTTGCATTTTGCATTTTTTTTATTGTTGTGTTCATGTTTTCTTTCTTTCTTTCTTTCTTTCTTTCTTTCTTTCTTTCTTTTGTTTTTTTGTTTTGTTTTGTTTTGTTTTTTGAGACAGGGTTTCTCTGCGTAGCCCTGGCTGTCCTGGAACTCACTTTGTAGACCAGGCTGGCCTCGGACTCAGAAATCCGCCTGCCTCTGCCTCCCGAGTGCTGGGAATAAAGGCGTGTGCCACCATGCTCGGCTTTTTTTTTTTTTAAAGATTTATTTATTTTATTTATATGAGTACACCGTACTTGTCTTCAGTCACATCAGAAGAGGGCATCAGATTCCATGACAGCCGGTTGTGAGTCACCATGTGATTGCTGGGAATTGAACTCAGGACCTCTAGAAAAGCAGTCAGTGCTCTTAACTGCTGAGCCATCTCTCCAGCCCGTTTTCATGTTTTCTATGGAATCTTCTGCACCTGAGATTCTCTGTTCCATCTCTTGTATTCTGTTGTTTATGCTCACATCTATGGTTCCTGATTTCTTTCCTAGGTTTTCTATCTTTATTTCTTATCTCCCTTTGGGTTTTCTTTATTGTTTTTAATTCCATTTTTGGTTCTTGGGTGGTTTTTGTTCAATTTCATCACCTTTCTGGTTGTGTTTTCCTGTAATTCTTTAAGGGATTTTTGTGTTTCCTCTTTAATGGCTTCTATCTGTTTAGCAGTGTTTTCCTGTAATTCTTTGAGGCATTTCTGTACTTTCTCCTTAAGGGCTTCTACCTGTTTAGCAGTTTTCTCCTGTATTTCTTTAAGTGAGTCATTAATGTCCTTCTTAAAATCCTCTACCAGCATTATGAGATATGATTTTAAATCCAAATCTTGCTCTCCAGGTGTGTTGGGGAATCCAGGACTTGCTGTGGTGGGAGTACTGGGTTCTGATGATGCCAAATACTCTTGGTTTCTGTTAATAAGAATCTTAGGTTTGCCTTTCACCATCTGGCAATTTCTGCTGTTAGATGTTCTAGCTGTCTCTGGATGGAGCTTATTTCTCCTGTGATTCTCTTAGGCTCTGTTAGAACTCCAACTCTCTCCTGACTCCCAGTGGTCAAAGCACTCTCTGCAGGCAAGCTCTCCTGTTGCAGGGAAGGTCCACAGAGGTCTAGAGCTCAGATCTACCTCTTGGCTGAAGATGAAGGCCCAAAGGGACCGTGTCCAAGAAGATCTGCTGTTTCTGTTGCCCATGTGCTTTCCAGAGCATACTGGTCTCTGAGAGACCTGGAATACAAGATGGAAATCTTACCTGAGTCCTGGGGTCAGAGCCCTCTTTGGCCGATGACTCTCCTCAGTGATCCTACGATCCTGGGTGTGCTAGGGTCCCTGCTGTGTATATAGTACTCCGGGGACCTTGAGACCATCTGCTGAGTTTGTGCCCAAGGTGGTGTGGGGCTGGCGCTGACTGGAACCACCTTCTGCTTTTGAAGAGCAATGATACAAATTTACTTTACTTCTGTGTCTCTCTACGGGGCTATTAAGGGAATGAACAAAGTTGTATTTAACTCATGAATCCCCAATAGTTATTACTAACACTGCCACACAAAAAAAAAAAAAAAAAAAATTCCATTCATGTTGAAAGAATGAGTTTAATATATTTTGTCCTGTGTTGCTTAATGAGATCTATAATCATAACTCTTTTACATGTTATCTGCCGAGTAAATGATGATTAAAGACTGTGAGGACTATTACTAGAGGTAGGAGTGAGTGATGGTAAATATCTAAGAGTGTTTGCTTAGATGGGCAGGTGCTCACTATTATCCCCCATATGCTAATTTCACTGTTTGTACTTGAGAACATATTTTCCCTGACTTTATTATAGAAGTACCACACATCACAGCTGGTAAGAATTAAAAAATATCAAGAAAGTATATATTCCCTTGTTTCTACTGGATCAGAACATGTAAATATAAATCAATATACAAAAGCTATTAAGCAAGAACACAGTATTATCTGAAAAAAAAAAAAAAACTTGGAAAAGGGAAACTCTAAGATGTAAGTTGAAGGACAACCAAACTGAGTAGAATCCAGGCCTTGTTGAAAGCAGTGGAGGATGAGTTTGTAGAAAGCATCATGTAAGAATGGAAGCCTTCACTTGTAAGTATATGCCCTGTGGCTCATAAATATGTGTCAACAACAGTGAAGGTAAATGAGAGATATGAGTTTATAGAGGCCATCGTGGTTTCATTTTCATATAAGATAGAGCCTGGGGCTCTCGTTTTTTTATGCCCTTAGTAGATGGGTGTTTGTTATGTATGAGGAAGTGGGATTGAAAAGACAGAAAGATCACAAGGAGAAAGCCAAGATTAATAGGAGTAAAATTATCCCAGGTACCTTCTATCTAATGGGGACAATACACCACCAGACTTCCTGAAAAGGGTAGATACTATCCCTCAAATTATCCTAAAGGTAGGCCAAATATCTTCACCATCTATCTCCGCTGAGACAGGATCATGACTGTGTCAGTCAGTAAAGCTTCAGGAGTTGGGAAAACAGAATGTAATATGGGGCACAAAGCAGATGCCAGGCCAAGTAGGTTCATCTGTATCTTTCTAGGAAGGTGTGATTTACAAATTTCACTTATAAATGTGCTTATTTAGGATGGAAAGTAGTAATATAAAACAATGTGGGTCGTTTTGAAGAATTACCATATTTTACACATAATCTTAGACAACAGATATGGTAAAAATGTCAAAATGTGGTCCATATATATCCTAAAGGGAACAAATAGAATGATAACTAAGACATGTTAATATGGAAAACAGTTTACTATGATATTATCTAATCATTTTTCTGCCAGTTTATGAAAAAATATAAGGAAACATTTATAAGATATTGACATGAATAGTTAATACATTTATCTTTGAAATAGGCCCATTCTCTTGCTCTAGTGACAAATTGTTTTTCTATAGAAACTCTAATAAATTATTCAAACTGTCTACTTGAAACAAACATTTTGACAGCCATCAAGTTCCCCAGGATCAAGTAGACCAAGACTGGGTTTCTAAACCTTTGTATATAATCAAATTCTTTACAAAAAAATTATAATCTCACAGCATACCTCTGGTTGTCCTCTTCTGTTTTTGACAGTCTTATCTTATTCAGTTTATAGAGTTGAAACAATTTAATCTATTTTCCAATGTGCTATAAATTTATAAAAATACCAGGAAAAGAAATTATTCTTTCTCATACTAATATCATGTATATACTCATAAAAATCGTGTCAAAATATCTTATAGAAAGAAGAAAACATTTAAATTAAATGAGCAGAATATGGGTTTCTATGTCATTTGTGGATATTTAACCTTTTCCACTCCCCTACAATAAATGAGTGGACCATAATACCAGAGGGAATGTGTTGCAAATTCATTAGGTTATGTAAAAATAGAATATAATTTATAAATACAACTTTCATTAGTAAGTACAAATGGACCAAGATATAACTTTTGATGGTAAAACCTGATTCTTCCAAGAAAAAAAAAATGGTTTATACAGATCTCTGGAACAAGAGGATCCTATCTTGCTATTCCTGTCAAGATTCTGGCAAAGGCACAAATGGAAAGATAAATTTAGCTTGCCAATTCTTTTCCATGTTCTACATTTAGAATTTTCTTAATTCAGATGTAATGTAGTTTCCGTCCCATAAACACCTTGCTGCTTATATTCTCTTATCTGAAAGATTAAGGGCTTATTTTCTTATTTTGTGAAATAAAAATGCAAAACATAAAATCAAAAGTAGACTTTATTAAAATGAATAAGTGACCAATCAGAACTTTAAGTCAATTTTTCAAACACATTCCAACTTTCTAGTACGAGATTTTATGAATCTATTCATTATCTAAACAGAATGCTATATATAACATTTTCTTCCCTTTCATGCCTCTATAATATAGATTATCAAATATATTGTCTTCAAAACCAGAAAAAATATGAGAGAAGATACTTCACTCATACACCATGTATGGAAAATTGCAACATAAGTGCATCATTATTTTCAATTTTGTACACCAAATTACCATGAATGTATTACTTACTAAAAAATATGGTTACAATATTATTTATTGTTAATCAGTTAAATATGGTATATGTAAAGAATGTTTCTTATGTTGAACATCAAGGTGTTAACCACATTTATCATTCTCAACTGGAGCCTTGTGTAATATACTAAAAGAACTGGGTTTGGAATCCACCTTCTCTCATTTTCTGCATATATTTCTTCTTACATTACCATGCCAATTTTAGCAGATTATGCCTCTTAAGTAATTTGCATGCCACTTAAAATTTTGAGATGGTTGAGTGGCCACATCCCTCAACACTGGGTCATAATCTATCTACTGGAGGTGTCTCTACAGCTTATATCTCTGCTTTTTTGTGTATTTCAGCTAAAGTTACCTAGGTGGTCCCATCTGTAAACATTAAACCATGACACTATTGCTATTATGAAGAAGAGCTTGCTGACAGGAACTTGGTGTGGCTGTTCCCTGAGAGGTTCTACCAGCACCTGACCAATACAGATACAGATACTCATAGCCAGCCATAGGACTGAGTTTGGGTACCTCAATGGAAGAGCTAGGGGAAGAACTAAAGGAGCTGAAGGGAATTGCAACTCCATAGGAAGAACAATATCAACGAATTGGACCACCCAGAACTCTCAGAGACTAAATCACCGACCAAAGAATATATATGGAAGGTTTCATGGCTCCAGATACATATGTAGCAGAGGATGGCCTAATCTTACTTCAATGGCAAGGAAGGCCCTTGGTCCTGTGGAGGTTTGATGACCCAAAGTAGGGGAATGCTAGTGTGGTAATCCTGGAGTGGGTGAGTGAGTGAAGGAATACTCTCATAGAAACAAAGTGGTTGGGGAGAGGAGGTTGGGATGGGGCTTTGTGGAGGGGTAATGAGGAAAAGGGATATCATTGGAGATGTAAATAAATAAAGTGAATAATAAAAAAGAAGAAAAAGATAAAATTTGAATGCCACTGATTTCATTTCCTTATTTTTATTCTACTTTACAGATACCCTTTTTTGAAATACTACTTACCTTGGTTTCATCCTGTCTATGTCAGACAGATGTGTAACCTCAGATATCATGGAAAGTTTATCGCTTCCTGTTCATAGACATCAGGGACAACAAAATCAACTCATTTTTTTTTTCTCTATGAACAGATTATATGATACCAAAAGATCACTTTTTGGTCTTTTTCAGGTCTAATTTTAAATATTCTGCACAGTACTTTAGTAATAATGATGTACTTTTTTCCAAGTACATTTCAAGTTTCCTTGATTATTCTAAATAAAAGTTCATTAAATTAAAAATAGCAGAAAGATGAATATGAACAGAATTTTTAAGTTACTTGTATTCTACAAAAGGGAAAATTAAACAAAAATAATAGAATTCTCAGCTTCATGACCTCTCTGAAAGACTTAAGAATTTTATTAATTGTTGAATCATGTGAAACTTAGTAGATGATACTTGTGATTTTTGAACAGCAATTAATTAGGTGTGTCCCTCAAAGGGGAGTAGATTATAACACAGAATAGAGAGAAGTCTATTTTGTAGGGATTTTGTCTTTGCTTTCAATTTATGACTTGTTTACATTGTTGGAAATCCAACTGTACCCTGGTGGATGAGATTGACTGGAAAGTGTGTGTGTGTGTGTGTGTGTGTGTGTGTGTGTGTGTGTGTGTGTGTGTGTGTTGAGATACAGCATCATTTATCTTGTTGACCCAAACACTGATGCATAAATAGTTGATAACCACAATAAAATCTGATGCTCAGTATCAAAGTCAAAAGTAAGT
>LR752349.1:56406-91597 GCA_902729485.2 Mus minutoides | reverse complement strand
CATGACTGTGATGACATGAAAGGTGAAGTAGGTGGGAGCTGCAGTATTTACTTTGACATAAACAACTTGGGGTCCCTCCAGGTATGCCAGCCAATAAGCAGAACTTTTTGGTGTGATCCAGGCTCCCCGATGGGGAGAAGAAAAACCCACCACCATATACACAGACATTGCATATGGCATGAGATTATGTTTAGAATACCTCTCCACTGCTTCCCAGGCTCAGAGATCAGCAGTGGACAGAACTCTTTAGCCAATCCTGTCTCAAGTCACTACAGACCCTACAGTTCTTCATACAGTCAATTCATTGAACTATCTGAGCAACCAAGCTGATCTCTGAGTCCACCACTGCTTTCTCCTTGTTTGCATCTAGTGATACCTTCTGGGTTGAGCAAGGAGCCAAAGGGTTCTGGAACTAATCTAAAAAGGACCCTACAAGGTGATTTTTCTCTACTCCTATAGCTGTGAAGGCAGGTTGCATTATACACTGTACGTACCACACCTCGGTCAAGAAAATGGAATCCACAGACATTGCTGCTAAATAGACTGTATTTAGACTATGGACTTGTTGAAATTAAGGTTTCAATGGACCCTGGGCCCTTCCACTGTCTGCCTCTCTACTTTTCCCAGAGGCTTGTGCTTTGTCCCATGGGGATAAAAAAGGATCATGGGCTCATCCCCACTCCCTCCAACCTGAACTAGAAATGTAACAAGGCAGATACAGGAAGAGTATTAGCTAGTATGAATACAAACTAGCCACCCATATTCCATCTTGACCTGTACTTGCTGATATACACTTTAAGTGTATGGTTTTATAGAGAAGAGAAATGTTACAGAAATTTATCTTTTGAGATTAGAATACAGACTTTACAATTCTATTCATGCCCTGAAACTGAGTCCCATAGTTTCCAGAAACAAGGGAGTTTCCGTTACAAAAAATGAGTTTGTAAAACTGACGCTTCCTGAAAATTCCCTTTAAAAGATTGTGGCCTTTGGGAAACAAGAAAAACCTCGGGATCCAGACTCTAAGCCACAGAAAGGGACCCTGGGGATAGAGTTAATCATTCCCAGCACCAATCAGTCAAGATTGTCGGTTATACTTAGACACCCAGCCCTGTATTACATAGAGATGGGAACTAGCCAGACTTTGAGCCCACTGACTGAAAAAACAACAACAAACAAACAAACAAACAAAACAAAACAAAAACAAAAGCACTCTGACTAGAGGCAATTCAATTTAACATTAGAGGACTTAAAGGGGCTAAAAACTTCTCGAATATCTAAAATCTTTAACCTGGCATTTCCTCTTATTCTAATGGCTGCTTTGGGCTAATTCTTCTGGATATCAGCAATATTGCCATGCTCCTGAGACTATTTTGTGGGCACTCACTAGTAATTTGACTATATGTGCCTCTTCTGATACTTTACAAACTAAACGAGTTCATCAGGACCTAGAGGTATTAACACAGCAGTTAGAGTCCCTTGCAGAAACGATTCTACAAAACTATAGAGGTTTATACTTATTCCTCATGAGATTAAGAAACTATGTCTGATTTTGAGGAAAAAAACTGTTTCTATGCTTATTGATCAGGCATAATTTTTAAAAATCTTGTCATGTTTGAAAAAAGAAATTCATAAAGAGAAAGGGACAAAGACTTAAATCAGATTGTTGATACTAATCTCTGTTCTCCTGGCTAACTACTCTGCTCTCAGCACTGACTAGACCTTTAATTCTTATTCTGATTGCATTAACAGTGGGCCTCTGCATCTTAACCTGTATGGCAAATTATGTATCAATTCATAAACTTAATGGTCCTTAGGGCCAACTATACCTTTTTAGTGCAGGGTGAGTTCATGATTTGATTGATTCACTAAGACCAGTGGAGAATGTAAGAGGGCCCCAGACTTTAGCACAACTGACTCCATGGTGGAAGTACCTTTCAGGTTGTAAAACTCAGCATGAAGACTGCCAAAACTAAAACAAAGACTTAACCATCAAAAGTCCATGGTTTGGAAAGTCATTACATGTACTAGCCATGTTTTTTGGCTTACATAGCTGTGCTTCTTCTCACTATTCTTGTTAACTGAAGTATGTCAAATCAGGACATTGTTTTGTGCTTAAAAGCTCACCCTGGGAAAGGCTTGGGACTACACTGGGGTCTAGAACACCCTGTGTAGCAGTTGGCAGCTGACTGATAAAGGCTTTCAATTGGCTTAAACCCATTTCAAAATTGTCTTCTCTGGTGTCTATCTCACAACACTAAGTAAAGACAGAGACTCTTACTTAAGTCACTGATAGAAGAGTCAGGGTTTTCATTCTTCCTGATTCGATTGATTCTTCCTGAAACTCTTTGGAGTAATTTTGTTCCATTTCTCAGGCTGTCCTTTCTGATCAGATCACAGCTTCATGATTGTCTTCTGGTCTTCAAGACTCAGCTAAAGGGTTCCTTATTTCAGGTCTCCTCTTCTGGCCTTGATTCCTGTCCTCTCTTCTTTGATTGGTTAAGTGCTTCCTCACACCAATCATCATAATGGCTAGCTTCTCTTATGATACCTCTTAATAGTGTATGAACTCCTAAATACCAGTCCTATATTCTTCCTTAAAGGTCTGGCATGGGTTTTCAATACATGTGCAGGATATGCATTATAGTATTGTTCTTCTGTCCCTCACTTATCTCCTATATATGAAGATGAACATTCCTGGACCATTCTATTTAAATATCTACAACATTTTATCTTCTAGATAGTTCTTTATTTTAAGTTTCTAGCCAGTACATCAAGGGTCCTTTTATTGCCTATCTGTGTAAATGTTAGCAGTTTTTCAGGAGGCCACCTTTGGCTTGCTTCTCACATTACACCCGCTTTCCTTAGTTAGTTTTCTTCATATATACAGCATCAACTACCAACAATGCTGAAAGACTCCCAAACACCTTTATCAAGTTTAGAAGAAAAACAAACAAACAAACAAACAAAACAAAAACAAAAACAAAACAAAACAAAAACCCCAACTCTTCCCAAGGGCCCAGCTGGAGATTTTTGAATCCCCCCACCCCACTGTCTCCCACATCCAGCATATCACAGCTAACTGGCAGGTAAAAGCTGAAAGTGAGCAATTTCCTTCTCCTGTCCTCCCTTCTAGAGAAATGGACCAGTTGAATAGAAGGTCTCCTGTATTTCCTCATGGGTGTTTAGGTTCAGAACCATAGGAACAGATCACAGCTCTGCAGGGAACTCACATGTCAGCGGTGAGATCCTTTCTTTCCAGAATGTATCCTTTCTCACAGTAGCCAACACAAACCAGCTATGTAATTTTTTTTCTACTCCCATACACACCCTTACCTTGGTTTCTTCTTCTTATCCCCATTCCCAGAATGTGGGAGGGCATTTCCATATTTGGGGAAGCACTATCTTTTGTGGGAGACTATCATTACAACTGACTCAGAATTTGAAGGTTCAGGCATATGAGTATCTGGCTGCAAGACCTGGCTGGCACTGCATAGACTGCCAGGTTTGAGCTAGCTGGTTGGGTATAGGCTTATGTTCCTGCCCTTCCTGGAGGTGCCATGTGCATCCTTTCTGGAGCTGCACACTTGGGTGAAGAAAACTGTCTACCCCATTAGAGGAGGACATTCTTCAGTCAAGGGTATAGGGGTATACCTCCACTCTTCTGCTTAACCCTGTAAACAGCTCAGAATATTTTGAAGACCTACTTTACTTAGTTAAAGGAAATTTTCTTGGAAACAGATATTTTGTAAGATCTCCTAACTGGGTTTTTCACTCAAAAAATTCATCAGGCAGGAACTGGAATGGTCTATTGATCTTAATTTGATTTCTGCTCCTAGACTTTTGGGTGTACATGCCTGTACATGTGTGTGTGTGTGTGTGTGTGTGTGTGTGTGTGTGTGTGTGTGTGTGTGTGTATGCAGATGCATGTGCACATATGTGTACATGTAGGTATATACACGTGGAAATCAGAGGTTCACTTTGGCTATTTTCTTCAACCACTCTCTATACCTTCTTTTTTGGGAAAGGATCTTTCCCTGTGTTTGAAGCTCGCCCATTTGGCTGGACTGTCTAGTAGTAAGCCTGAAGGATCCTCTTGTTTTGGGGATACAGAAGCTTGCCCAACTTTGGGATAGCAGGGATCACTGGTATGTTCCATAACATTTGGCTTTTTTGTTGTTGCTGTTTTTTGTTTGTTGGTTGGTTGGTTTGTTGATTTTTTACTTAAGGTTGAATTAAACAACTTGAGGTTGTTCTTGTTCAGTAGACATTTTATTTAACCGAGCTATCCCCTTGCCTCTATTTTTTAACTTTTAATTGACACATAATAAGTGCACATATTTATGTGGTATACTGTAATATTTTAATGTATATCTACTATGCCTAAGGATCAGATCAGGGTAACTGGTAGATCCATTATCATAAATATTCTTTTTGCTGAAAACATACAAAAGTGTCTCTAGTTGTTTACTTTGCTTTTGCTTTGTTTTGCTTTATTTTTGTTTTTGTTGTTTGTTTTATACAGAGTCTCACTAGATAACCCTGGCTGATCTGGAATCATAAATGTTGACCAGACTGGCCAGGAACCTGCAGACATCCACCTGTCTCTGCTTCTCAGGTTCTCAAGTTAAAAGCATGTGCTATCATGCCCAGCTACTGGCTTTTGGAAATATAAGTTGGCTTTTCTCAACCACAAGTATCCCCTTATGCTGTTTAGTTTTCTCACTAAATGACAAAATACCTGTGAGATAAAAGATTAGAGAAGGGCTCCCTTGACTCAGGGTTTTCACAGTACAGTCCATCATGACCAGGAGGGCAAGCAAATGCTCTTATCTGCTGAGCCATCTCCCCAGCCCAACTTCTCTGCTCTTAACTTGTGTTTTGTCCTATCAACGAGGAAAATAACTAATGTATCATTCTATTCTTTTTCTTCTGTATGACCAACTTCTCTCCATTTTTGATTTACAACATTTTCTCCCTAAGAACACAAATTCCAGATAGAAATAATTTAATATAAGAAAAGAATCTTATCTGACAAGGCACCCCCCCCCCACACACACACACACACTTACTGGTAGACAATGAGGATATGATACCATTCTTGATCTGAAGTGTTCAGCTTCTTGTCACTTTTGGCCATTGTCCTTAAGGCCTCTACCTAGGAAAAATCAGCACTGAGAACTGCTCCAGAACAGACCAAAGCTTCATCCTGCTGAGCCCTGGAATTCAGCACTTGCATTTGCACACCGCCAAGGCCATGCATAAGAAAGCTGAAGGGGACACTAAAGGAAATAAGGCAAAGGATAAGACACAGACAATTTCCCCAAGGTTGTCTGCTAAACCTGTTCTTCCGAAGCCAGAGTAGAAATCTCAAATGACCTCTGCAGAAAAGGGGGTAAGGGGGGAAAGCTGATGCTGGGAAGTTGTGCATAATCCTGCAGCATACAGAGATGCCAAATCAGACCAGGCTAAGAAAGCTGAAGGTGTGAGGATGCCAAGTGAAGTGTGAGCATTATCGATTACTGTCTTCTCATACCTGTGCAGACTGTAGAATTTTGTTTTACTTTTAAAACAATATGTTGTTAGCACACAGAGTACTTTACTGTTTGGGGTGGGGTGGGCAAACAAAATGTCTTCTAAACTGGGTTGATGAGGGGGAAACTATACCTTTCCCTGTTGACTTTAAAAGACTCCTCTTGAATCCCAGGAGTGATGACCTGGTGTTGACATATGTAGCCACCATGGCACAAAATGTGTTGGTGTATGGGGAAAATAGATTCATTTTTATATTCCATTTCTCCTCTACCAGAGAATTAACTCCCTTAAAACAAGAGACCCATTGGGACCTGCCCTCCTACATTTGGTTTTACTAATCTATTTAGCAATCAAGACTTTTCAGGGAGCTAGCTAGTGTTCCTCAAAAGAGCAGCAGTTCCCTTTCTAAAAGATCTGTGGATCTTTAGATAGATAATTCTGCCATTTTCATTCTATTCACTGAAAGTCTGTTTTTGCTTGTAAAAAGCTGTTAACATCCTTAATGTGATTTGTCACCACTCATTCTGAACTGCTCTGTTTCAAAGCATCAGAGGAAGACTTCCTTGGATTTTACACTAGTTTTCTGATCTTTGTGGTCCATTCATTCAAGAAGAGAGTTTGGAAGTCCTTATATGCTATTACTGATTGGCTGCACATGTTTTGCCTGAAATACCATGAGTGATTATGAAAAGTATCTTTAATAAAGCTGGGTACAGTTTGGCTGGGGGAAAATTACCTCTATCATGAGGAATTGGCAAGACTTTTCCCTGAATTTATTATATTTTAAATATAATCTTTTTTTGAGCCTTGCAGAGCATCAACATTACCTCAGTACCCAAATCTCAACCCTGAAAACTATTCCCTTAGATTCCTTGGGCCTCCTGATTTAGAACAAAAATGAAACAAACAAACAAACAAACAAACAAAAAGAAAAACAGTTGCTTTCCATAGACTCCAATTCATAGGATTCACCTGGGTGGGCTTTTCAGAAAACTCCTCTCTTGAGAGATTTGCCAGAGACCTTTGACTTTGAGCAGACAGTCTAAAATGATAGAGGTCCCTTTTTAGGTGAATTTGCAAAGTTTCAGATTTTTCTGTTGAAGTAATTTATTTTTTGTACTAGGCTATGCCTCTTTTGCATCAAATCAAATTCAGGAGACATAAAAAAATTGTTCAGATAGAAAATCCTAAAAGGATTTCCAGTGAGGTGTGTCTTCCAACTTCAAGGATACAAGGAGCCAAGATGGACATTGGACAAGTGTCTAACTCTGTGTTCATATCCTATGGGCCTTCCACTGTCACACAATGGAAGGCTTCAGAATAATAAAGAAGAAGCTACCACATTCGATAAAGCTAATAAAATCTCATTGACTAATCTAAGCTGAGAACCCAGTTTAAATGAATACTTACTGCATAATTAAATTTATGTGAAGTTAGAAAATTCAGCCCAAATAGTCTACAGTGATAGAAGTCAGAACCATAGTGTTGAGAAGATCTTTTTTTTTTTTTTTTTAGGTTTTTCTATTTTTATGAGTACAGTGTCACTGTCTTCATACACACCAAAAAAAAAGACATCGGATCTCATTATATATTGTTGTGAACCACCATGTGGTTGCTGGGAATTGAACTCAGAACATCAGGAAGAGCAATCAGTATTCTTCACATCTGAGCCATCTCTTCAGCTCCTGAGATTATCTTCTATGTGATCACACACTGGTTTTAAGAGGTGTGTATATGTATGAAACTCCCTGAGCTGAGTCTTTGATCTATAAATTCTACTATGCATTCCATGCATACTGAGAAGACATGTGAGTGCAGCTTAGAGCTCTCATTTCAATTCCATGTACAGGGGCCAGCATTTCTGCCTTCGTGCTCTGTGGATACTTTGTCTTCTGTGTGTTCTCTCTAGCTCACCTGTATTTCTTCTGTATAGCCTAGCCCAATGCTTCCTATAGAAAAGTGACTCAATGAATGTGTTAAGTGATGACAAATGTCATTTAGACTCCCAACTATGTGTGTTAGCCACCTTTTCTTACACATCCAGTGGGAAATTAATAAATTGGCACAAATTTGCATAAATCTCACCACTTGTCAAAGTTTCAGATGGAAGAAATGTGACAAATTCTCCCACCTGTATTGATTCAAGTTTAAGCCAAAAGTTCTTAAGACTGAACATTCTAACTTACATAAATGCTTTCTAAATCTTCAAACATCTGGCACCATGATTAAACAGGCTTGTTCTATAAATCTGGGAAAGGGCTCAGGTCTCTATAGTTAAGCTCACCATCACAAATGTCAGCTTTTTAACTTCCACACAGAAGTGAAAAGACAGTGGTATCTGTCTTTTGGTGCTTGATATATTTAATTCATTTAGCATATGTGTGAGTTAATGCTATCCTGACATAGCCTAGAATCACTTGAAAAATTAGTTTCAATTGAGTAATTTTTTAGCAGGTTAGACTATGGATATGCTTATGAGACATTATCTTGATTGCCTTAATTGATATAAAAGTGGGTTCCTTCCCTCTAGGATCTACATTTTCTAGATTGTTGATCCTGGGCCATCAAACATGGCTTTTGCTGTACTCCTAGGCTAGGAATGAGACTTGAGGTTAGAGGTAATACTGTGTGGAATATTAAGCAACCCTGCCTTAATTTCTCTCAACAATCAACGGTGACTTAGAAGTACAAGATGAAATAGACTTCCCTCGCCCAAGCTGCACACAAAGGAAGTCTGAAGGACATATCACCTAGGCCCTTCAATGCTGCTGAAAATGCCAGAGTTCAATAGATAAATGATAATTCATTCTACATACACACCAGATTTTCTTCCATTAATGCACATATAAGTGATTACAACTGTTGAGTTGTTAAATATTATTTTAGCATCTCTCTCTCTCTTTCTCTGTCTTTTCCCTCCCTCTCCTCTCTCTCTCTCTCTCTCTCTTTCTCTGTCTTCTTCCCTCCCTCTCCTCCCTCTCTCTCTCTCTCTCTCTCTCTCTCTCTCTCTCTCCTTCCCTCCCTCTCCTCCATCTATTTGATTCTACATCCTTGTACTTCAAGAATCTGTTTCTGTGGTAGATTACAGAAATATCACATTTTGATTAATATTGTATCAAATATAATCTGTTTCTCTACTCTTTTTAAATCTGGGCTGACTTGATTTGGCTCACAGAATGGTATTGGTATGACAATGTCTGAGTTATAAGGTAGGAGAAAGAGGTCTTGAACATTTCATGTTCTCTTAAAGCCCTACCTCTACCATGTTAATAACTCCTGGCTTGTCAATCATAGGATGAGAAACCACAGAGACTGGCAAGGTGTTGTGCTATTTCAGTCAACTTATTAGAGAACCAGCTGGCTATAAATATATGGGCCAGTTGGTTGAACTCAAGATATGGCCCGGTCAGCAAAATTCCAGTGAAAACCAAGCCACAATGTTGGCTCATTGAATCTTAAATAAATTTGGGTTTCTTCACTTTAATTATTATTGCTGTTTGAAAAAAAGCAAGATTTTTGGATCACTGTCTTTGCCACTTTGAACTTAGATGCATCTTTGAACTTAATCACTTGATGCTTGTAGCATTATCACCTATAAACTGTGACATCTAAAAATGTCTTCAGACATTGTAAAACACTGTCCTTCCCTCAAATGGGTAAAGATGAATAACTTCAGCCCTTGGGAGTTATTAAAACTTCAAAGCAGTCTATACATGTGGTGTGGAAGTCTCATTGTGCAGTTTCTTCTTTTACCTAGTCGTGTTCCTGTTGTTTTAGGTTTTCTCACTTTTTCTGAACTAAATTGCTGCCAACTGTTTAGCCGAGTTTCCTACTTCCTGGGGCCACTTTAACCCACCCCACACACTTCCATCAGTGGCTAAACAAATAAACACAAACCCACAAATCTGGTCTTATAGTTCCAAGTTAAATACACATCAGTGGTGTCTCATTGCTTACTCTGCCAGATTCCAAACAGCCTGCAAAAGAGGTCTTTCATTATCTAGCTTCCACCTCAAGCCTCTTGAGGAAGTCTGTGTGTGCTTTTTATAAAACATTTTGTAAAAGTTAAAAATTTATAGAAATAGGTCTTGATATACTGTAACTTTTATTTTCTTAAGCATCCAGTATACTGTTTGGCCTTCATTTATTTCTGTTTGAAAAACATATTCTTCTTTTGGAAATAAGCACTTCTTTACTGTGTGCAAGATTAATAGACCTATTAATAAAGTATCTTGACCTTCCTTAGCTAAGGGATAGAAACTTGATTAAAAGTAGGCTAATCAGCATCTCCTCTGAGGTGCACCTGATTGAACTGCATGATACAAATCTGTATGAACAGAGCTTCTTTATTTTAAGGCATCCAGGTTACTCCTCTACCATATTCTACTCCCTGATTCCTTGTTTTTCCTTATTTTCAAGACTCATGCAGGCTGTTCTGCCTGTCTGTGATCTTATATATCTCTTTTTCTTACAATTATAAGCTTTTTGTTATTTGCAAACAGTCCTAATTATTCTCTCAGCCTAGATCATTTTTCTTACTGTAAGAAAATAAAAACATGAGTAAAATAACAGTGACTAACAATAGCTGATGTGCCTTTTATGTCAGGAGGAACACTGGCAACTCATGCCAGCTTTATATCTAAATTATTGCGTGTTTCTCTGACATGTCTTCTAAATGTGAATTTATTAACATCTATCCCTGGTCTGAAAAAAAGATGGAAAAATCACAAAATAATAACCCATAGATGCTAGCTTCAGCATGTGTAAGTCCTGGCTGGTACATGGCAGAAGCTTGGCATGTATTGCAACCCTTACTGTTTAGGTGAGTGCATACAAACCAAACCGGTTTATTGGCATTTCAGACCTGAGGTGTTTTCCTTAAATACTTTGGACTTGTGACCACTTTTTTAGGAACTTGGAAAGATTCTATAGGTATCCATTCAGAGTGATAAAGACCTTCTTCTGGCCAGCTTTTAAATACAGTTGAAAATTCTCTGTGACACTTTTGGGGAAAATAGTAACTGATTTAATGATTTTAATAGCTGGATCGATCGGCCATTGTGAAATTATATTTACCCTACTGATGAAAGCTCCTTGAAAGTTATCTCCCAATAGTGTGCATTTCCTCAAACTATTTTTTATCTTTACTATAAAATATGAAGTCAAATTAATTTGTAGTTATTTTTTAGCTACTATTGACCACATCACTGTGTATTTTCTTAAACAATTCGTAAAAATCTCATATATAATTGAGAACTTATTTTATTTTGTGTATACATATATAGGAAGAATATACAATTTTTTATTTTTTATTTATGTATGGAGCCGTTGTGCAGAAAATCTGACAACGGTACAGATTCTTTCAGGAGGAACCATCTGTTTTGATGCATGTGACTATGATTGCATTTTACAACTAATAAACGCAAATGAAATCAATATCAGAAACATTCACATAAAAATACATTATTTTTACCCATATTCTTATAGGGGTAATATATATATTGACCTTTGTCTGTCTATGAGGTTATTTTAATAAGCAATGTCACCATAAGCTCAGATTACTTGAACCATGGACCCTTGGTTGGTGATGTTTGGGAGGTTATGGAATCTTTAAGAGGCAGAGCCTTAATGAAATAGCTCTATCACTGAGGGAAGAATTTGAAGGTTTATGGCCCCTGTTCCAGTTTCCTTTCTCTGCTTTCTGTATGCCTGTGGCTGGAAATGTCATCTCTCAACTTCTTGCTACCACCACCATGCCTGTCACTTTGCTGCCATCCCTCACTAGCACAATACCATAAGCTAAACTAAATGCTTTTATCTGTCAATTGCTTTGGGTCATTGTACTTTCTCAAACAATAGGAAGCTAACTCATATACTACATATATGTGAATTCTCATACACAGACACATGCAGACACACACACACACGCACGCACACACACACACACCCCTCCTTAGACACTCTGAGTACTAACAATCTTTATCCATTTATTCCAAAGGTGGGTCATTAGGTAGCTTAGAGATTGTGTTGTTTGATGCCATTTCAAGTTTATAATCATATACATAAGCAGAGATATTAGAAAGGTTTTTCCTTTAAGTATGAGATTTTAATAATTTTTTCAGGTTTTTGAGAGACATGAGATGCCTTTCCACATAGTTATCAGTGCTATTGATCTAGTATTTTTTTCTATCTGCTGACCTAGTCCTGAGTACATGCCTAGCCACATTGCAGTATGTGGGCTACATGACTGTTTTGAAATAATAAGTTGTAAGCAAATTCAATATGAACTATATTCTGAACAATAATGTAATAGCTAGCATAAAATCTTCAGAATTGTTTTTCATTTCAAATAAACCTTTGAAATTCTAAATATTCCCTCAGGAAATAGTATAAGCATAGTATGTGGGTATGTAAACTGAAAGAGAAACAATTTTGTGAGCTTGTGTGTGTGTATGTGTGTGTGTGTTTTGAGTTGTAGAGGCACATCCTCTTTCTGAAATCTAGGCTGACATAAAATTCACTTAACTATCAAAGCTGTTCACAAACTCACAGAAATACTTCAGACTTAGCCTCCTAAATGCTGAGCATAGAGGTGTGAGTCATTACATCAGACTAGTTTTTGTTCTAACCCAACAAGATATTATCTTTATTGAAACAAAACATTTCCTTTCCTTTCTTATAACTTTTTTATTTCTGCTAAGTTTTCCTCCTGGAGTCCAGCTTGTCCTCCTATTTTTAAGCCATGCTGTACCTGCATGAAAAAACACTTAAAGTCCTAACTGCTTCTCATGCTGTCATCTGACATCTCCAACTTAGCCCCTTATGCCTTTGTTGCAGGCACACATAACTGTTCTGTCTCTCTTTTTTACCTCTTTGACTATCTTTCAAAGGCTTGAAAATTCTTCAAGAGTTCTAACCATCTGAAACCCCTTTCTGAAAAGTTAGAATAGACAAAACCTACTCGTGCTATCTCCCACATTTTTCTTTAGCATTTACACTCTTACTTTCACCCACACAACACATGTTTTTAATATTGTGGCCTGCTTTATATCTTCTGGTCACAGAAAGGGAGAGGATAAACTTTGCCCCCGGTGTTTAGTGAATAGTTTGCTTCATTCATCCTTTACCTTTCTAAAGCAGCTCCTAAGAAAGAGCTATGGTTTTGACTTTGATGTTCAACATCCTCTTCCTGGAGAAGATAGAAGTAACATGGGGTCAGAAATGAGGACATGACACATATTTGACCCTAACATTTTCTACCTCTAGCAATTATTTCCTCTAGCAAATATTGTGTCCTGAATTTTAGCAAAATCCTCTGGGGACTGACCCTCAGAGGATACTTGGATTGCGTTTATGATGTTTAGAGTGCTGTTGCCTGATAAGTTTTGAAATTCCAGAGGGGTTATACATTTGCACCTTGACAAGAATTTTAAGAAACCCCTTTTTCCTCTACTTTTTCCATTTAAGTTGAATTGAGTGGCCCAACAGTGACCAATGAAGGTGTCCAGCAGAAGAGAAGCAAGGTGGGTGTCAGGTCTGTGGCAGATGAGGAAGGAATCAGACTGGAACATTTGTACCTTGCTGATTTCATTAGTCACAGGGGCAGCACTGAAGGTTTTGTGATTTTGAAAATTCAAAATGTAAGAATTTAAATTTTTCTTTTTAATTCTGAGGGAAAGCATATTTCTTTGAGAGATATTATCCTTTCCTTTATGATTGTTGGGTAAGAAAAAGAAGAGTACATAAATATAGTGGAAAAATTTGTTTCTTACCGATTGGTTGAAATGCTGAAAACACTGCAATGAAAATTCTTTCCAAGGCTTCTGTACTGAGTAGGAATGTCTGAATAGCCATGATGTCCAGGAACTTAGAGGCTTCATTTGTTTCCTCCTGATTGTAGACTATATCTCCATTGAATTTCTTGTGTACTGCAGAAAGAAAGGAAATTCTAAGTTTTTTCTTTAATATTTGATATAAAGTTTCTCAACAGAACCTCTCATTTCACACAAGATTTATAGCTTAGAACTCCTAGAAGCTGGATCTGTTTTCCCTTCCATAAGATTTTTGCTGTGGTTGTTGTTGGTGTTGTTTAACGGGAATTTCATACAGGTATAAAAGAAGTAATAAGTGAAACTATTTTGTTTAGATAGAGAACAGTGATTCTAAACCAAATTCCAAAGATAAGCCTTCACCCACCCACCCATAGCTTTGATACTCTTTTATGGCACACAGGCAATAGAACACACTAGAAGTAATAGCCAAACCAGACAGATTTTTAGTTACTTCCTTCCTTCATGTTTCCTGCTTAACTAAACTTAGATGAGCTGTATCCAAATCCCAGTTTCTTCTTTTAAAAAAATTAACTTTAGCCGGGCAGTGGTGGCACATGGCTTTAATCCCAGCACTTGGGAGGCAGAGGCAGGTGGATTTCTGAGTTTGAGGCCAGCCAGTCTACAGAGTGAGTTCCAGAACAGCCAGGGCTACATAGAGAAATCCTGTCTCGAAAAAAACTAAAAAAAAAAAAATAATAATAATAACTTTAAAAAATAAAAAATTTCAGCAAAATCTTGCTGGCATATGCAATAGTGTCTGGGTTTGGTGGCTGATTATGGGATGGATACCTGGGTGGAGTAGTCTCTGGATGGTTCATCCTTTCGTCTTAGCTCCAAACTTTGTCTCTGTAACTCCTTCCATGGGTGTTTTGTTCCCTATTCTAAAGAGGAATAAAGTTTCTACACTTTGGTCTTCCTTCTTCTTGATTTTCTTGTGTTTTGCAAATTGTATCTTGGGTATTCTAAGTTTCTGGGCTAATATCCACATATCAGTGAGTGCATATCAAGTGACTTCTTTTGTGATTGGGTTACCTCAGAGGCTATGCCTGGCAAAAACAGAAGTGGATGCTAACAGTCATCTATAGGGTGGAACATAGGGCCTCCAATGGAGGAGCTAGAGAAAGTACCCAAGGAACTGAAGGGGTCTGCAATACTATAGGTTGAACAACAATATGAACTGACCAGTACCCCCAGAGCTGGTGTCTCTAGCTGCATATGTAGCAGAAGATGGCCTAGTTGGCCATCATTGGGAAGAGAGGCCCCTTGGACTTGTAAACTTTATATGCCTCAGTACAGGGGAATGCCAGGGCCAAAAAGTGGGAGTGGGTGGGTAGGGGAGTAGGGTGTGGGGGGTATAGGGTACTTTCAGGATAGCATTTGAAATGTAAATAAAGAAAATATCTAATAAAATAAAATAATAAAATAAAAATTTTATTTATTCCTTGAAATTTCTTATGTGTGTACAATGAATTTTGATTTTTCCATCCCCTCCACAGCTTTATAAAGAAATCCCCACAATGGCTCCCTCCAAATTCATGCTTTTTCCTTATAAAAAATGAAATAAACAACATATTCACCCCAATTAATATGACTGTGTGGGTATGTATGACGCATCAAACAAGGAGATAATTACTGTTATCTTTCCTAGTTACTGTAAGATCAAATTGGGCAAACAAGGCAGAGCATAGGTTAAGCCAAGAGTCTATTTTCTCTCCCCCATGAAGCTCAACCTAACACAACAGACCAGATTTGAAGTTTTCCTTATTTCTTTTGGTTGCCCCAAATTAGTCCTGATTTTATGTATTTTTTCCTCATTTACATTCACTGATTTAGTGAAGCAAACTACTAAATATATTCAGTATTTCATGTTTATCAAGTTCTCACTAGTGGAAACTTTATTAAAAAGTAATTAATCCAACTAACTATTGTCTCAGCTTTCAAAGTTGACTGCTGTTTTAGTAGTCTGTAACTCATAAAGGGTTTTCAGTACATCTTTTACAGTTTTCTAATGCATTTGGTATTTCTTTTGTTTAGATTTTATTTCATTTTATGTGTTTTGTCTGCATGTATGTCTGTGCACCATATGTATTTTTAGTGCCTGAGGAGGCCAGAAGATGGTGTTGGATTCCCTGAAATTGGAGTGATAATGGTTATGAACACCCTTATCTGGGCACTTATAATTGAACTTGGGTTTCTAGAAGAGCAGTCAATGCTCTTAACTGCTGAGACATCTCTCCAGACCCACACTTGGTATTTCTAGTACCAAGAATTTTATATTTGCTTCGAATTATAATTTTTAAAAAATATATAACCAGTTCCTGGAGAGTTCATATATTGTTATACCATGTGTTCCCATGTTCTTGAATGGAAAAATGATCAAGAGATATAAGAAATAATAACTTAAAGTACTATTTTGTTCAATGAAAAATGAGAGCTGGTATTCAATACTTGTTATTTGGGTTTTCATTCCGTACTTTTGATTAGCAGCTTAGGAAAATGGAAGATATTTCTTTATCATTTTTTTCACTCTTTTGCCTTCTCTTTACTGTGATTTAATATTTGGCTTCATTATGTCTTTGCAATACACATGTAACTCCCATGTGTTCATTGTTTTCTAATAGTTTCATATTTTTAACAGATTTATTTTTCTGTGTATGTATGTGAGCTGAGGATAAGGGAATATGTCAATCATGCACTCCTGAGCTTGCTTTGTATTCAAGACTGGCTTTGAACTTATTTTTCAGACTCCATCAGCCCTCCTTGGCTACAAGACGGCTTTTACTTGGTTCAAGTACAACCATCATTGTATGGGTTCTTGCCTAAAAAAAAAGCCAAACCAAACAAAAACAAAAGAAAGTAGATCCAGTGAGTAGATTTAGCATTTTCTAGACTGACCTGTTCAGTCCCAGGTTAACTCTTGAGAAGCTTGATCCTGCTAAAAGCAGGGACAGACCAAAACAGTTCAGTGAAATAACTCAAAACCTTTCCTCTACACTCATCAGCGTTATTTTCTGGAGACTGACTAGAGGAACACTCTGTGATGTTGTTCCACTGCAGTCCTCAGTCCAGGGGAAGCAGGCAGCCTTGGACTGATATTGTGGGCCATGGTGATTACGTTGAGGGACAAAATATCTCGTGCATGTGATGTACATGCAAAAGAAGGTAAAGGCATGGCTAGCTACGGGGACAGGCAAAAGTGAATGAGAAGAATGTAACTTAGGTTAGAATAAAGTTGTGTGGTTAGTCATATGAAAAAATGATAATTGTTTGCAACTAAAATGAAGTTTACATTCAGGATCTATTACCAAACCTACATAGAAACTTGACATTCTAATTTAAGTAACTGCTTTAACAGGTTACACAACTTTCATTGAGTTTCTTTAGACAAATGTAAATCAATGGCTATATTTTACTAAAAATTATGTGCCCTATAGTATAGCTTCTGCTGGAAAAAAAAAGCAGGCTCAGGGGAAAATGGCTGGGATTATTAAAGCTAATAAAGAAAGGGTGCTTAAGTTCTCCTTAATATAGTTTGTGAAATGTTTCCAAGTCTCCAAGTCTTTGAACTCAACCAGTGGAGCTTATTAAGGAAACTCAGAGGAGACCCAAGGTGGCACAGCAGTTCCTTGTGAACCAATGAACTGAACATCAGTCATCACTTCCTAAACAAAGCAACATTTTCTTGTCTGAGTGCCAACGGCTGCATTTGGTGATGAGGCCCAAGGGAGTTTTGATCTGAGAATCACAGGAAATGTTTTCCCACCTTTCAATTAAATTCAGAGATTTGATAATGTTAACTTCACAGTGTTTTTCTTTTGAATTGATAATTTGTCTTGTACATAGGATAAATCATTCACAATGTGGGACGAAAGGTGTGGTATAGTGTGTGTGTCTTTGTGTGCATGTGTGTAAGTATATGAGTACACATGCAAGTCTTATTCACAGAAAACCCCTATAAGTAATTACAGTCTTTTCTCAATCCTGGAGAAATGCAGCAATGAGTCACTTAGATTGTGCATTTTGATGTTGTTTAATTAAGGAACATGCTGTTTACAAAATTACTCTGGAAAGAGAAATGAGTTATGGCTGAGGACTATTTCTTGGCTAAAACACAGATTTGAGTTTTACTATCAGATTGGAAACATCTGAGAATACCTACTCCATAATGTTAAAGTTATTTTTATTACACATATGAAATTCTTTTCTATATGAAATATTTAAATACTTAACATATGAATGTTTAGTATTTAAATATGTGATAGCTAAGTATACTTTAAAAATACTCTTGATCTTAGATTCAGAATAGCAGTTTAGCTGAAAGGGAAAAATATCCATTGTGGGGGTTGTCAGTTTTATAGTTTTAAAAAGACATAAAAGGTTATTAATACCAGAAAAAAACTACCATCTTTGTGGCATTTGACATCATATCCTTGTGAGTAAAGTATTTTGAGCAAATACAATTAATATATCCATATTCAATATTCATATTCAACAATTCATATTCAGTTAATATAATTCATTTCTCTGTGTATGATACTACAAAATATACACATAAGTAACAAAGTTATATAAGAAAAAAAAAAAACATTCACATGTTTTGTAAAGAGCACACAATCACCACAGATTGAAAAACCGAGAGAAATTCACTGCAGTCATTTTCCTGATTCTTAAGGTTCCGTAGAGTTTCTCCAAAGCTCATGCGGTACAGTTCTTGAAGCTTCCTACCTGAAGAAGCTCGACAGAGAAGAGTAAAATGGTTCCTCAGACACAGGGTAATCCTCTGCTCTCATTACAAAGCCAAAGCATGCCAGGCATCAACCTAGGGCCTTGGTATCAGTGTTCTGGTGGGAGGAGATTCCAGGCTCTGGCATTTTAAAAGTTCTTCCTAATACATGTTGTTGTCAGTCGGGGCTTACATTAGCTCTTCTAGTCTCTTGTTCAGACATTGGTGGAACTTTTAGGGCTAAGTGCTTCAGGGGCCAGCTGCATTTGCTGGAAGGACAATGGGGAAAGCAATGATTTGTTTGTTCAGAGATGGCTTCCAGGCTCTGGGAAGGTGTTCTTTGAAATTCAGAAAAGCAACAGCTGTGCCTTGTGGTGTCAGAGATGCCAAGCACATGGCAAAGTTGGGACTGCTTTATGAGTTTTGGTCAGTGCTCAGGATGCTGCGGCTGGGGGCTGTGATCCCATTGAGCAAGCAGGAACAAGGACTTTCTATTTCAGCTAAAATTAATGTCATTCCTATGTCATTAGACCTTCCACAGCCTGGGGATGCTTAGGGAAACTCCAATTACAGCATTAACATTATAACAATAACCAACTTTTACTGACAGCTTCACAAGATACAAAGCTCCTTTGTATATATTCTGCTATTTGACCCACACTTCATCCCTGGGAGGTGGTAGGGTGCATGCTATTAGTTCCATTTGCAAAGGAAAGTAATGAAGTTCAGAAATGACACATATCCTTCTGAGTTCACACATATAATTAAAGTCAGAGACAGAAAGCAGCTTGAATTGTTCATCTTCAACTGTTTTGCTTTTCACCTGGTTCTTTCTGCTCACTGCTTGGCAATGCTGTGACTTTATTTGGACATTGGCTCATTTGGAATAGAGTAACTTCAAAGTCTGTCATTGTTGCTCTTTGCCATAGCTGGGGTTTCTTTTCAACTGCTCTGTTTCTTAAAAATCCTGAAAAGCCTCCTATTGATTTAGAAAACAATGCCCTGAGCTGTCCATCCCTTCACCATCACAAGGCCTCACCTACAATGAAAAACAGACTTAATGATACCTGGCACAGCAAAGTATCCTGGTTCAGTGCTGACAAACAGTGTCTGGGTTACTAGATACTAGTAATAGGGAATTAGCCTCTCTATATCCATTGTCCTCGATTTCAGCTATTTTATAAATTCATTTCATTGATGATAGATAATACTACGCTATGAAGAATGAATTAAAGAAACATTGAGTCATCCAATCATCCATCCATCAATCCAAGTAATCCAATAATTCTTTCAATCTGTCATTGTCTAAATTCTGTCTCTTTAATTTCTGTCCTATGTGTGTCCTGGTACACTTGTGCCATCACTGCCTTGGTCTGGGTTTTTGCCATCTTCCATTTAGACTATTACTATGGTCCTGTTTCCATGTCTAAACTCAGTGCCCTGTTCTCACAATGACTCCCGACCTCTAGTTTTAGGACCTAAATCTGATACCTGTATTACTTACTTATGTTGATGCCGTGCCAAAAATACCTGGCAAATCAATTTACAGAAGAAAAGCTTTATCTGGCTCATATTTTGAAATACAGTTCACTGAGACAGGGAAGGCATGGAGGCTACACCTTGAGGGAGCTGGTCACATGACATCCACATTCTGGAATACAGAAAGATGAACGCTGCTGCTGCCCAACTCATTTTCTCCTTTAAGTTTTTTCCTGTAGTTTAGGACTAGAAGTCATGAAATGTTGTTGCATTTTGGAAGGATCTCCTGGCCTCATTTAACTAAACCTGGAAATTCCTTCACAGGCGAGCCCAGAAATTGGTTTCCGTGATGACTCTAAATCCTGTCCATTGGATAGTCAAGGCTGGCCATCACGCTACCCTTTTAGGTTACATTGGTAGGCATAAAATTTCAAACTATACTGTAAGATATCAACTACTGTGGAAATGTCCAGAGTTCTCCAAATGTGACGCATTGTGATTGCCCAACACTGTTCTTTCACATAGGGACTCTCCTTTCTATTGTCCTATCACCTTCTCTTCCTGACGAGGCAGGCTCTGCTCTTCTCCAGAGTCATCTCCACCACCCCTGCCCCATTGACATTGGCCAACAACAGACTCTTTTTTGTTCTTGCTCACTTTTCCCTCCTCAGGAATTCATTTTATTCTACCTGTAGAACTCTATTACAGCTACTTGCTTATGTGGTCTTTTCTTCAAATCCTGTGTACCCCTTAACTGTGTGAATGGCTCCTTTCTTAGTAGTCCTATCACCAGCTCCCAAAACAGAGTATGACATGGGTGTGTTGCAAGCTCTTACCAGATACATTCCTTAGTTGCTTAGCTCCTGCTCCTGCTTACTATGTTCTCCCTCTATTGTAACTTAAAATTACTGGATGAAAACACCAGACAAAGCTTGAGCAAAGATGGTTTGAGTTATTTTTCATATCTATGAGGTAACAGATATGGTACATTTATTGATGTCAGACTACAGACATGGCTAAGTGCCTTTCAAAGCAGCTGGAGTATTGACTTAAGATCTGTCAACTAAACTTCAGACTTTAAGGAAGTGTCTGTATAATGTAAATGTGGTCTGTGTCTGAGCTGGTGCTTCCAGGTTCTTGGCCTCTTATTCAAGTAATTGAAATTAATGCTCACAGGGACTGCAAACAATCCCAATATAATTTTAGTCAAAGGCACGTGAAATAATACAGATCACAAAACATTCACTCTCAAAAGTGATACTGAGCCACATGTGTGAGGGCACTCAAGTACCTGATGATTATTTGGGGATCATTTTATGAGATTCAGAAAAATGAGCCTGGTTGTTAAAGAGCAAAGTATAGATGTTCTCTGTTTTGATTGACAAGCTTAGGTTATATCAGCCTCTGCTCACTGAAATTGTGCCTTCCAAGAATTCATATGATTTCATTTTTTGCCATATATATATATATATATATATATATATATATATATATATACTCAATTATGATAGGAATAAGATGAGAAATAAGGGTTGTCTTTGAAACTTCACTCAGAAGCCACTGTTTGCCTTATTGCCCCTGTGCTAAAAATAAGTTCTGGCTGGATTGACTCTAATACCCACATGCCAGAAAATTTCAGGATACCTTTGGATAGAAACATTCCAAAACAGGTCGTTATAGGGAAGGAGAAATGTATTGCATTGTTTAGAATGCAATATAGGCATAGCTCAGCGTATAAGGGTGTCCATGATTGCTAGGTGTATTTGTACCTAGTAGGAGAGGGATGTGTATATATACTATGTGTAAGTGAGGTTCCTAGGCTCCAAGGTGAATTGGAGAAGAGAAGTGTGCTATAGCCCAAGCCGGGTGGAACACCAGGTTTCTACACTATTCACTACACCTTGCCTGCCTCATAGATGATAAAGTGCTTGAAGGTGGGTCATCTCAGCAAGTAGTAAAACATTATTTCAGTCTGGAAAGAACTAACATGATGAGTTCTAGCAATTTCCTCTTTAAAGATATTAAGAATCACCTTGGTGCTTAAATGATGAGGAACATAATTTTCAGCTATTATTTTAACAGAAAGTTTGTGATAATAACTATCCCATTTTTAATTGTTTAAAGAGTCTAGTTCAGAATGACAATGGCTAAGTAGAATTTGAAAACAGAGGCTGTATAGAAAAATTCTTTGAAAGAGAAAAATAACATTTTCATATCTTTAGTTTTTTTAAAATAAAAAAAAAGGCAAGGGCTCTCTCTCTCTCAGGCAGCTTGGACCTCTGGATTTAAAGGGGAGGGGCTGACTGCTCTTATAAAACTGTGTTCTTGGATATGTTCTAGTAGCAGGGCTGCCTAGTCTGACTTCAGTGGGAAAGGAAGGGCCTAGCCTCCCAGAGACTTGAAGTCTGGGTATTCTGGGGCAGATAAACAGGAGAGACCCCACCTGCTCAGAGGAGAAGGGGAAAGAAGATGAGGAAAGGATTATGGGAGGGAGTGGCTGGGAGGGGGACACTGAGAGGGATGTAAAGTGAATAAGTAAAAAAATTAAATTAAATTAAAAAAACTGTGCTATGGGGGTTTTCTGATTTGTGTGTATGCAATACATTGTACAAAGACATTAGAATTAAATAGTATTTACTCATAACGTAGTGGGAAAATCTAAATAAAAGAAGAAAGAAAGTTACAAAAATTGAAACTAGTTTTTAATACTATAGGACAAGCGATAATAGGTATCTTAAATTGTTTTCTCAATTTAAAGATTGAAGATTCCTTTGAAGATTCCTGTTGAAGCGTCAAAGAAGACTACCTATGTCACCTCTACACCTAATTAACCATGAAAAACATTTCTAGTTTCTAGAAAATGTTTAGTATGGGATTTGACTATAACCTTTGCTCAGTAATGCCCATGACTATTCCATGACTATTAGAACTTTGCCTTAAAGATTCTTTGGTATGAGATAGAAAACAATTGTAAGAAGCCAGATTACAATACTTGCTCAGTTTTAATTAAGCACATACATTTGCAAAGAAAAATTAAGTGTACTGCCAGTGTTTGTACTAGCATCAACTGCACTGTGTAGCAGAGTTTATGAGTTGGCTTAGCAGGCTGGGTCCAGCCCACCGATTAGATAGTGATTCTAATTTTGATGATTGACTGCTACATGATAATACACAAGCTCAGGTGTGAAACAGGACTTGTCTCTCATTCATATATATATATATATATATATATATATATATACACATACATACATACACACACACACACACACACACACATATACACGCATACACACACACACACACACACACACACACACACACACACACAAAAGAGTTTTTCATGAAGGCAGTGGAAAGGTACACAGGAACAACAAGAGATCTAAAGCCATCTTAATACCTGAGGAAACTGGCATTCCATTCAGAACTAACGGCAGGAATGGGCACATGCCAGTACCGGACTGGGAAATTCGACCTTCAGTTCTTTGCTCTTCCATATTCACAGCTTCTTGTGTTCCTGGAGTTATGCAGGAGGAGCCTGAGTCCAGTGTATGGCTTTTAGAAGCATTTCTGTTGCCTTGTTCTATGCAAAACTGTCTGCTTTCTTTATCCAACATGAGCAAATTTCTTGGCTGTCAGTCTCTCCTGGCTTCGTTTCTGCTCTTTGTTTTGTGTTTTTTGTACAACCAAAATTGGTAATCTTGATTCTGAGTCGAAGGATGGCTTTTCAACCTCTCTAAGTCAATGTTCTACATGTGTTTCAGATGGAGAGTGTCTATCAAAGCCTGAGTTTATATAGTTAACTTGACTGGAAGGCTTTATTGTAAAAAGTATTTTACAGTTTTTTTTTTTTTTTTGGTTTTTCAAGACAGGGTTTCTCTGTATAGCCCTGGCTGTCTTGGAACTCACTTTGTAGACCAGGCTGGCCTCGAACTCAGAAATCCGCCTGCCTCTGCCTCCTGAGTGCTGGGATTAAAGGCGTGCGCCACCACGCCCGGCTGGTATTTTACAGTTTTTAATGTAAATGAAAAAACAAACAAACAAACAAACAACCCCAAAACAAAACAAAAAACAAAAACAGTAAATACTGGGGTTGCAGAGGTGACTTAATGTTTAAGAGCACTGACTGTGCTTCCAGAGGATGGAGGCAGGGGTGGGTGTGGAAGGGTGGGGATTCATTGGTGTGTGTGTGTGTGTGTGTGTGTGTGTGTGTGTGTGTGTGTGTGTATTTTTTTTATTAGAGAGTTTCTTCATTTACATTTCAAGTGTTACCCAAAAGTCCCCTATACCCTCCCCCCTGCCCTGTTCCTGTTCCCCTACCCTCCCTCTCCCACTACTTGGCCTTGGCATTCCCCTGTACTGGGGCATATAAACATTGCTAGACCAAGGGCCTTTCTTCCCCAATAATGGCCAACCAGGCCATCTTCTAATACATATGCAGCTAGAGACATGAGCTCTGGGGGTTCTGATTAGTTCATATTGTTGTTCCATCTATAGGGTTGCAGACCCCTACAGCTCTTGGGTACTCTCTCTAGCTCCTACATTGGGGACCCTGTGTTCTGCCCTATAGATGATTGTGAGGGTTCTTAGTACCTACAAGGTGGTTCGCAATCTTCTATACTGCAGTCCCAGGGGATCTGATGCCCTCTCCTGGCCCCAGCAGACACTGTGTGCGCATGGTGCACAGACATGCATCCAGGTCTCATCCTCTTAAAATAAAATGGAAAAAAAATACTAGCGGGACAATGAATATAAGAAATCATGTTGGTGTGCATAAGTAAAATAATCTAAGGTCGATCTTTTTTATGAATTTACAGCTATTCCTGAGGATTCTAACAGAGGATACCGAAGTATAAATTAATACTTCTGTAGTAGCAGAAGTCAATGTCTATCAGAGAGTTGTAGACAAACAGATCCATGACCTCTTACTGGTGTGAAGCAAGATAAAAAGAATAACCAGAGAAGGCTCAAACACAGAGCTATTTGACAAAACAATGTTACATTTGTATGCAGTTATTTAGAGAATTAGCAAATTTTATGTCTTTTAAACTTTATTTTTCATAAACTTTACATAATCATCTGGGATGAATTAAACATTTTCTAAAGTTTTATACAAGTATATAATTTTAACATTAGAGTTTATAAACTAGGGATATAAATCATTTGTTACAATATTTGTGGACAATGTGTGAAGTCTTGATTTCAGTTGCATAAAACTGGGTTTGGTGATAAAGGCAAGTCCATAATCCCCACACTAGGAAATAAAATGGGGGAGGGTCAAGCATTCAGGGTCATTTTCTTCACACAATGCGTTTGAGCACAGCCTGGGGTGAGACCTTGCCCTCCCCCAGTCCACTATGGATATCTTTAATACAGAAATGTCTTTGAATTATGTCTTTTCTGTTTTACCAAAGCCAATTCCATCAATTGATATATCCATTGCTATACTACCAAAGAGAAATGCAATGCCACCAATTAAACTATATGCCTACATAGCACTTAGATTACAATTTTTACATTTACAAAAAGAACTCTTCTACACTGACTACAACTTTAAAAATCATATGATATGCTTGTATAGATAAAAAGGAGAAATGCTAATACCTTAGTAAACATTTTTTTTTACATCAGAGTCTGGTGTTCTTGTCTTACTTTTCAGATTACAATTGTGTTATCTGTTGTGCATACAATACTACCCACCAGCCATTAAGAATCATGGATACAGTATTTCTTTAAATATTTCGCCTACGTTATCTATGTTCCTGCCTCATGTTATAGGCCTTACTAGAAGGCGTCCACATATTTCCAGAACACACCATACCATATAGGTTTATGATTATGACTACAGTCTTCTCTCAGACTGTATTAAATTGCACTGAGCACCCAAATGTTGCTTTGGAAGTCACAATGAAATACTGAATATATCATGAAAAATGAATATTTTCTTCCTGATGGTTCTATTTCCATGTTTTGCAGGCGACACAATTGCTTTTTCTTTTCAATAAGCAGTAATCCTATACTCTTAAAAAGACACAGTAGAATGCGATTCAACTCAGTACACCTAATGTGACATAGGCATTTAACTCAACCAAAGAGAGGACAATATGAAAGCTATGGCTGAGTTTGCCAGTCCACTGGCAGTGCCTGGCTGACTGTGAGGTCAACTAAACATTCTAAAGTGTATCCTGGCATCAGAGATTTTAGATTATGAAGAAAAAGTACCTTTACGTTAATAAAATACATCAATCTTTTAGAGCAGACTCACACTTTACTTGAGTGATTTGAGCTACTTTAGTCCATGATTACTGTTTATTCCTGGGAGAAACACTAAGCCCCCTTAAAGCATCTACACTTAAATCCACTGAATTGAAAGGATTTACTGTCTGCACGGAAATTGTAACAACCCATTGACTAATTCAACTATCTCATCAAAGACTTTACTAACTATCTAAGTCATTCATCTGATGGATTGTTTATGTTGCACTCTGCAGTATACGTTCTGAATTTGTTGACTGCCAGATATTCCTTACACAAACATTTTGGGTTGAAGTCTTCAATATGCTCATTTTGGAAGATCAGGGAACAGAGACACAGAAGAGATAGTAAGCTGGAGAAAAGGAATCAAGCTGGTACATCTAGCCCAACAATGTAAAGTCTGAGCTTTACCATACACCATTCTGCTCCTCAGCAAGTGATGTTATTTTGGCTACACTTGTAGTTTTCAGAAGATCTCATAGTTGATTAGAGAAATAATCCCCCAAAACATTCCAGGTCATGAAAGCATATTAGAGGGGGAAAAAAACCAACAAATCTGAATTAAAACAAACAAACCGAGTGGGCTAGTCACGTTCTTAGGCATGAGTGGAACCAGCTGAAGAAAATGTGGCCCCATCAGAACCTTCAGCAAATCTTTGTAATAAATGCACTTGGCAAGCACACACCGTCAGGACAAGAATTACTTTCCAGTACCACTGGAAGGAAATCGCTGGCAGGGGCTGTGGAAATATGGTGAGCAGTAATTACCCAGTGGAGGGGGGAATCTAAACTGGGACTTGTTAGATGCCAAGCAAAACTATTACAATGAAACTCGAGTAGAACAGCATAAACTTAAGCTGTGGGCCAGGCTCGTTCTCTGCTATTGTATATACAAGGGTGAAGTTGACTCACCAAGCACGTTCTGATGCCAGCTCTTTTTCAGAATGAGAACCGGGTAAACCTGAAACCGAATTGCCTGAAACAGATGTGTTTTAGAGAATTTAAACATCGGATCCTTGTTTACCTGAAAGACGGCGTGAAATGTCTGTTGGCCAGATGTGAATGAATCTTAAGAGTTTTGGACACAGTTCTAAGAAATACAATACATGGAACCTAGCAGAGCATTTTACACATCATAAAACATGTGATTATGTTTTTTTCTAATAAGTTGGAAGTGAAACTCAGGGTTATCAAAAAGGGAGGTGTCTGATATGGAATGTGGTTTGAGAGGAAGCCAGACACTGATCCTCCTTCAACCAGAGTTAATGAGAGATGGGCAGAGAGGTGTGTATGAGGGGTTGGAAAGAAAGCTTTGGCCTGCCCGGGAACAGAAGTTTGTTCTTTAAGGTCTCCTACATGAGAGTGTGGAAGGACAGGGGTGGAGACATGATGTTTTCTTGTATTTCTGTCTGAAGCAGGTATTTTAAAGGTCCCCAGACCACTTCTAGATAAGGGGCATCTGGAAAAAAAATAGGCCAATTAATGTGTAATGTGAGAATGGAGGCTTGTTCTTCCTCCGGGCATCAGTTTGGGGTTTTGATATCAGAAAGGAAGATCAATCTGGGAGGCAGCAGACAAGGTAACTTGGCTTCCATGAAATTGTGAGGGAGAATGTCCCTGCATGGGGTGGGTTGTACACAGAGGGGTAAGGATTTTAATGTTCTGGGTCCTGCTCCCACTCTGGCTGTAGGAATCTGAGAAAGTTTCTTGATCTGGGCTTCACAAGAATGGACCTTTCTCTGCATTGATTAAACTTCACTAGGAAGTTAACTGAACATGGCTTCAAATAGAGAAAACACATCTCTATATTCTGAAAACAAAAATCAAAGCTTGGTTGACATGAAAATAAACAGTGACTAAAAAGAACAGATGGGCAGGTGCCTCCTTTCTAACCACAATAAGGCAGGCCTCAGCAGTATCACAGGAAGGGTGTGACCTGCCCAGCATCACAGAAGGCTGAGAAAGCATCTCTTTTCAATTCTCTCACTTTGTGGCCTTCCACAAAGAAGTTATTTGGATCTGACTATGCATGTCTGCAGAAGATGACTTCACTTGAGTTGGGTTTCAGAATCAAGCTCATTAATGTCATTTTACTGCCTGGGTATGGAATGAACCACATTTTACCATTCCCCCCACTTTTGTCTCAATTTAGCAACTTGGCACATCATTGTTCACATACAGCTTTTATTTCATTCAAGTTTAATGAGTTCTTTCCCTATTTTGTTAATAAAGAAACTGACGTTATTAGTTTGAGGCCCTTTTTCTTTTCTAAAATCATCACAGTTGTTATAGCTTTGTGCCTATTCTTACCCAGTTCAATATATTTTATTGGATATATTTTATATATTCATCAATATATATTACATGCTTTGGTTCCCTTTTTATTTATGTTATGTAAAAGTTTATAATTAATTTACATATATTAGTCATTGCTAAAATATGTTTTCTTACTTGTTCTCATTTAATTCCATGTGTTTATGAGCTCAACATTCCTTAGAAACTTGCAGAGTTAGTTGGCTAATGCTTGTTCTGGGTTCAGGGTCATGCCTTGTTCCCTTTCTGTTTCTGGGGCAGCAGTCACACTGTCCCCACTTGCACTTGTGACCTTGTGTATTTCAGCCTTCTATCTCTGTTCTTCACTGAATTTGTCTATTTTGTTTATGGTTTTCAAAACTTAACTCAGGTTGATTTGTTGGTTGATTGATGGCTTCTGGTTTTCTTCTGGTCCTTCTGTTATCTTTTAGAGCTAACTTCTATTGTGAATTACTTTTTTCACTTTTTTCACTTTGGAACTTTTTTGTTTCTTTTAACTTGTACCTTCTTGAGGCATAATATTAGACTGGTTTCTTTGAAATAATGTTTAATAAAGGCACTATTGCTGTAAACTTCTCTCAGAATAGCTTTGGCTGCATCTCATGAACTGTTCCCATTTTTGTTTTTCTCAAAATATGTACTTAGGTTTCTTCTTTGACTCCTTTATACTCAGGATCACATAGTTCCTTTTTCATACATGAGTAGAGGACAGTGACTAAACAGTGGTTTCTTGACACCGCATGATTATATGAACTCATAGAGGTTGTAAGAGCATGGGTAGTCAGACAGAATCCTGGCATGGAGGAACAGCTGGCCATGAAAATCCACCCCTAGCTGAGGAGCTATTAAAAATTAATATCTGCTAGAAGAGGGAAAAAAAACAGTTTTCTTTAAAGCTATGACTCCTGGAACTATGTTTTTCCTTTTCTGGACTTTGAATGTATCACTCCATTCTCTCCTTACATATAAAATGGTGCTCTTGAGAAACCCACCCATCCCTTGGATATTCCTGGTAGATGACTTGACACTCTGTTTATCCTCCTTTTAGAATGCCTTCTTTTTCTTTTGTTTCCATTGAGTAGATGAATTAGGATTTGTCTTTAATTTTTGCTGGTCCTTTTACCCTACATTAGGGAGACCCAATGACAGTGATCCACTTTAGGGTTGAGTCTGCCATCTAAATAGAGCTCCAAGGTTATGATTGCTCCCCAGATGTAATGCCCCAGTACCCAGAAGGGTGGGGAACTGAGTTTATATAGGATTGCTTTATTAACTCAGGTGTATCTTCTCTGACAGGAGGGCTACCTTGATTTAACTACCAACCACTTTGAGTGAAGGGTAAAAGATGTTTGTGCCTGCCTTCCTGGATCAGGGTCAGATTTTCACTGGTCTAGTCAACTGATCTTGAGAGTAAAGAGTGTTATAAGAGCATGAAAGTGCTAGTCCAGTTGTTTTTAACCTGTGGGTCATGATACTTTTGAGGGGTCAAATAACCCTTTCATAGAGGTTGCCTAAGACCATCGGAAAACACGTTTATTTACATTATGAATCACAACAGTAGCAAAATTACAGTTACAAAGCAGCAATGAAAATAATTTTATTGTTGGAGGTCACCACAACATGAGAAATTTTATTTATAAGGTAGCAGCATTAGGAAAACCATGGCTTTAGCTACGGCCATTCTACTGTGCCCAGACTATGAGTACATGGCAGTGGAATACCAGAGCCACTGGGAAGCAGGGTAATTAGAGTTTCCCAGGGTTAGAAAGCTGTAGCACATCAGCTGGGGAATGATGTATCACCATGTATAAGCCTGGTGTGATGTTGGAAGAGCCTCAGGGATGGAAAAATCTTAGTGCCTATTGACCCCTAGAGCTAAGGAGACTCTAGTATTGCCTTCAATTTCAAGACGGTACAATACAGTTGCAGCTTGTGCCATGGCATAGGCAAAACATAACGTACATTTCTTCTCTGGATAGGGCCATGTGGCCTTAAAACAACTCCTACTTAGGACCTGGAGAGACTCACAGTGGTCAAAGGGTGGGAGTGATAGCTTTGTGAATCTTTCATTATCCTTACCTCATAGGAAACAATTGCTCTTAATGTTAGCTAGAGTAGGGATGACCCAGACAGGGTAAATAATTTTCTCTTCTTACTTTAACAGGCTGAAATTCCATGCTCTGCAGAGTTTTCATAATTTTCTATTGTACTGTAGTACTCTTAGACAGCTCAATGAAAATGCAATTTATTCTGCATGCTGGTTCTTTTTGAAGAAATGGAAAGATGAGTTTCAGGCACAAATTCTAATCGGATGTCTTGTTCTTGTGATTCCGTTGACTTCCAGTCCATGTGGGTTCTAAATTTAATGTTAGCTTCTTATAGACAACATACAGTTAGGTCTTATGTTTGATTCAATTTGATACATTCTATCCTTTAATTGATGCATCCAAATTATTGATATTTCTTGTAATTATTATTATAGTTGTCTTATTGGCTGCTGTTTTTATTAAATGCTCATTTTTAATTTTATATAATTTCCTTTTTTAAATGTTTATTTTTTAGTTTTTAGTTTTTTACTTATTCGCTTTACATCTTACTCACTGAGGTTCCATCTTACACCCATCAGAATGGCAAAGATCAAAAACTCAAGCGATAGCGCATGCTGATAAGGAAGTAAATGCTCATTTTTATCCCCATATTTATCTTCTGCAGGATTTTCTTTCTTTACTAAACATTTTTATTGATTCTTTATCAATAAAGAATCAATAAAATCATGCAAACCAGTCTTGCTCATATTCTGTTCCCCTCATATCTACCCTTTGCACTTGCAGCTAACTCCCCTGAAACAACAATAACAAGAAACACACACACACACACACACACACACACACACACACACACACATCAAAGCATGGAAGACAGTTCATCTTAGAAGTTGTAATATATCACAATATATCCCACAATATATTCCTTTGTTTACACATCTTCACTAGCAAATGTTTGTTGCAATGAGTCATTTATCTAGTTTGAGGTCTCTGGCTTCCATCAATTTTGTATCCTCATCTGGACTCTTCCCTGTTATCCTGTCGTTGCCCTATGTCATGAGATATCACAACTTTGGGACAGCAGAACTGGCCCTTTCATGCATCCCGTTCCAGCCATTCACAGATTATATAAATTTGAAGGTAGGCCAACTCACAGCCCTGGATATGGCCCTGGGTGGTAGCTGGACTGGTCAGTAAGCTGGCTCTCCCTTATCCACATCATCAGGGCAAGCTCTCCAGCACTGCTCCAACTGGGATACCCAATGCTACTAATGGCTGACCAGAGATGCCCTTGTGGCTTGCTCACCATCATAGCTCCATTATGCTGCCCAGTCAAAGCACAGGGCTCACTTTCCCTAATGCTGCGACCTGCAAGGGGCTGGGATAACACTCCTACTCTCTCTCTTTTTTTTTTTTTCCAACATTTATTATATAATTTCTTGCCTTTGCCATCAGAGCCTGTTGCTCAAGCTAGGTGCAGGGCCTGCACTCTTAAGTGCTATAGACAGCAAGGGTAAGGAACTAGCTCTTCTATTCTCTCATGCCCTTGAAGATTTTGTCACTACCCCAATGGGGGACAAGGAGATGGCATCACCCCTGAATCCATGCCTCTTCAATATCTGCCACACTTTTTAGGGTACTTGTACAAAAACATTTTTATGACTCTATTTCTATTTTTTTCTTAGTATGCCAATTGTAATCTTTATTTATCTCTTTAATTGTTACAGTCGAGAAGTGTTTCTCAATTCATGGGTCACAACACCTTTGTGACATCACATATCAGATATCTGGCATGCCATATATTTACATCATAATTTACAACATTAGCAAAATTACAGTTACAAAGTAGCAACAAAATAATTCTATGATTTGGGGTCACCACAACATGAGGAACTGTATTAGAGGATTGAAAACCACTGCTCTAGAGGTTATAATATACTTTCACAATTAATCTAAGTCCACTTTGAAATAACAATCCTATTTCACAGTTATTATGCATATTTCATACAAGCAAAGTCTTCTTCTTAAATTTAGTTACCTTAAATCACTACTGTCATGTATAGGCTAGATTTTTCAAAACCTACTTTTAGTAAGTGTTCTTAAGGGCTTTAGCCTCCCTTCTAGGCTACGACTCACCAGAAGAATGGTTAATAGAGCAAAGGAGGATGTGAACTTGTTTAGCAATATTTCTTTGGAGCAAATCTAATCTGCCTTGTCAGATTATCAGCAGTTTATTTCATACGAATCAGCAGCAGCCATTCGATCCACTTGCGAACACCATTCATGAATCAGCAATGGCAGGTCGATAGAGAAGAAACCACAAGGCTCTGCCAATCAGCCCAAATCCTCTCAATCAGCAAGAAGCCACCTGAAACAGCACCAGAAATTTTATGGTGAATTTCTCTCTATGACGTCACAACAAATGATGACCAACAAAGAACAGTAAAGCATACCAATACCACTCAGCATTTTTAGGGAAGACCAGTGTCAGCAAAGCCCAACAATAACCAACAAAGAATGGCAAGGTGTACCAATACCACTCAGCATTGTTAGGGAAGACCAGGGTCAGCAAAGCCCAACAATAACCAACAAAGAATGGCAAGGGGTACCAATACCACTCAGCATTGTTAGGGAAGACCAGGGTCAGCAAAGCCCAACAATAACCAACAAAGAATGGCAAGGCGTACCAATACCATCCAGTATTGTCCACTGACCATTCCAAACATCGAGTGTTCTCTCAAGCATCTGCTCTAGAAAATCACATGCCCCTTTTCCAGGGTGCCTCCAGAAATGTGCCACATGTCTATTCATAGCAAAACATCCTCCCATGTGTCTGCTTCAGCAAAAACATCCTCTCATAAGACAGTTTCCAGGAAAATATCACATGACACTGTGGAGTATCCAAAGAAACCAGAAATTACCACTTCAATCACTCTCTTCAAACACACACACACACACACACACACACACACACACACACACACGTTTTCAAATACATGTCTGTTTTTGTGTGTGTGTGTGTATGTGTGTATACACACATGTTTCTCACAGGGCTGTATTATTATTTTCACATGTTATATTGTAGGCCAATGAAGAATAAGAAAAGGGAAACTTTATTTTCCTTTCAGGTTTTCATCCTTTGAGGGTTTCCTTTATGAAGATCCAGGCTCTGATCCATCTAGATAGCTCTCACTGATGAGTTTCTTTTTATCACTGATCATAAGATAATTCTTCTAACAACTAATTTTCTATCACTTGGCATATCAGTGTTTATTTGGCACTATTTATGACAGCTTCACTATCAAATCAAGCCAAGTATACAAAAGCAATACAATGGGAAAAGATAATGTACAGTGTATACACAGTAGAAGTTTTTTGTTTTTGTTGTTGAAAATGTAGCCTTGTTTGCAGAAAAAAATGAATTCAGTGGAGATTATCACATTGAGTAGATAAATCCAGTGTAATAAAGACAAAATATCATGGTTCTATCTCATTTTGATCTACATTTTATACAGATACATAAAAATTATGCTTGTATATAAGACATGAAATAAAACTGTCTAGCTGGAACAGAGGGAACTAACAGGTAAAAAGAGTGATAGTGTGCCTCAGGGAGGTATGCAAGGGATATATTCAATATATATTGGGAAAGTATCATTGTGTAAGATAGTAGCATATACAATTAATATATACAATCAAACTTCAAAAATCTTTTATGTCTAGACAACCTGAAAAAACAATACCAACTATCTGTGGGTGGATAGGAGACTCCAGTTCATGAGTAGCAGTTGACTATTTTGAGTGCAGATAAAGAGGCAGTGTGACTCTGCACCTTATTGTACATGTAAGCAGCAGCACAGACTGGCAACTTATTTCTGAAATTAAAAAGGTATCACCATATAGACTTGCCTGAGTAGATTGGGAACCATAGGAGCACATGGATATTTGAGGTCATACAGAAAAATCATGCCCAAGAACAGTAACACCCTCATTTGGACATCGAAAAGATGACACCTATCACTGCAGTAGCAACAGCCCCCACAAAGCTGTCATCTGACAATCTGGTATCAGGTACTCCTGACTTTACAGGGTCCTCTATTTAACTTATTCTCCATTGCTGCTACTCATGAACTGGCGTGGATGTGGAGAAAGGGGAACACTCCTCCATTGTTGGTGGGAATGCAAACTGGTTCAACCACTCTGGAAATCAGTCTGGCGGTTCCTCAGAAAATTGGACATAGTACTACCGGAAGATCCTGCAATACCTCTACTGGGCATATATCCAGAAGATATTCCAACTGGTAATAAGGACACATGTTCCACTATGTTCGTAGCAGCCTTATTCATAATAGCCAGAAACTGGAAAGAACCCAGATGTCCCTAAACAGAGGAATGGATACAAAAAATTTGGTATATTTACACAATGGAGTACTACTCAGCTATTAAAAACAATAAATATATGAAATTCCTAGGCAAATGGATGGATCTGGAGGCCAACATCCTGAGTGAAGTAACCCAATCACAAAAGAACTCACATAACATGTACTCACTGATATGTGGATATTAGCCCAGAAACCTAGACTACCCAAGATACAATTTACTAAACACAGGATACTCAAGAAGAAGGAAGATCAAAATGTGGACACGTCACCCCTTCCTAGAATTAAGAACAAAGCACACATTGAAAGAGTTAAAGAGATCATGTGTGAAGCTGAATCCAAAGGATGGACCCAACGACTGCGGCTGCCAGGGATCCATCCCACAATCAGCCACCAAACATAGACACTATGCCAGCAAGATGGTGCTGAAAGGGCCAGGATATAGCTGTCTCGTGGAAGACTATACCAATGCCTGGCAAACATGGAGGTGGAAGCTCACAGTCAGCTATTAGATGGAACACAGGGTTCCCAAGGAAGAAGGAGCTAGAGAAAGTACCCAAGGAGCTGAAGGGGTCTTCAACCCTCTAGGTGGAAGAATAACCATGAACTAACTAGTACCCCCTGAGCTCA
>LR752349.1:7509-56306 GCA_902729485.2 Mus minutoides | reverse complement strand
GGAACAAATTAAAAAAAAAAAACTGAACACACCGGTCTCATTCTCTGCATTTTGATTGGTTGTGGATCTCTGTATTAATTTCTATATACTGTAAAAAGAAGCTTTGATAAGGTCTAAAAGATGTAAAAATCTATAGGTAAAATGGTAAGAACTCAGAGGGCAGTTTATTACTGGTTTCATTTAGGAGAATAATAATACTAGATTTTCCCTTACAGTGGATGACTTAGCCATAGGTTTGGGGTCCAGTTAATGGTACAAGGCCTAGATTCTTTCTTGTGGAAGGGAATTTAAATTCAAATAGAAAGTATTGGTTACTATGCTATTCATACCACTATTAGACCAGTGAGTATATACCATACAGATAGTTGTTACTGTTGCTCAGAAGATACACAGATGGGTAAAACTGTTGATGACTTTCTCCTCCAGCATCATGCATAGAACATTTCAGAACCATGAAAGCTAATTGATAGGGAGAAAGATTCCAGGTTGCTTCTATAATGTTTAAGGGGTTGGGGTCCAATGAGACACCACTGACCAACAACTCAAAAAGAGGGAACATATTTAGCACTAGTATTTTTAACTGATGGCCTATGGTGTCTGGAGGAAGTCTTGCCTACCATACTTCCTACTATAACTATACAGTAATGCTATTTAAGCCCCTTTTATGTGTATGTATATATGTATATGCATATGCATGTACATGTATATACTTTGGGAAGATTGTTTCCATATGTCATTCTCTTATTTAAAAAATTAGATTTATTAATTTTATTTTGCATGTGCATGTTTGCCAGAATGCATGGTTGGTACCTGCAGAAGTCAGAGGAATATCCTCTGGAACTAGAGTTACAGATGGTTGTAATCCACAATGTAGGTATTGATAATCAAACCCGAGTTCCATGCAAGGGCAAAAAGTGCCCTCAATCACTGAACCATCTCTCCAGTCCTCCACCCCAAAAGTCTTTATCTTAGTTATTCTTCCACATACTCCATCCTCTACCCTTCCCTCTCATCCTCCACCCCATCTATTTCTTCCTGTTCTGTTACTCTTCTTCCTCCCTTTATATCATCAGCATTATGGCCTACATTCCTCTTAGTCTCCCTGCTATGACCCCTTACTAACTTCCTGACTTTTGTAGGTGCTTTAATTTAAACACAGGTATCTAAGATTCAGAGCTGACAAACATATATGAAAGAAAATGTGTTGTCTTTCTGTGACTTGGTTATTTAAGTCATGGTGATTGTTTCCACCTCCAACAATTTAGTTGTGAATTATATTTTTCTTTAGTAGTAAATAATATTGTATATATGAACACATTTTTATCATGCATTCATCCATTGATAGACACTAGGTTGTTTCTATTTTCTAGATATTATTAATAGGGGAACAATAAACAGGGATGAGCAAGTATCTCTATAGTAGGATAGAGTCTTTGGGAAATATGTCCAGGAGTAGCATAGCTGGATCATGTAGTAGATTTCTTTTTAGCTTTTTTTAGGAACCTACTCGCTGATTTCCATAGTAGTTGCACAGTTTAAGTTCCTATCCTTATGCCTGGCAGATTTTCATAATTTACATAGATATTATAGAAAAAAAGCTTAAACTAGAAACAATTTGAACAACACATTTTGCCTTATGGTTTCAATCGATCACCAGCTAACTATACTACAATGGGACTAGTGGAGAAGCAGACATCAAAGCCATGCAAAGAAGTGGGAGAGAATATTGCTTGCCTCATGAAAACCAGGAGTCAGAAAGAAAACAACAACAAATGGAATAATTGAAGAGAGGCAGGGGAAGGGGAGATTAGGTATCATCTCCTAAAATTAGGCATCACCTCTTAAAATCTCATTAATCTATGATGTAATTCATTGATGTAGTTAATATCTCCATGAAGCAATCATATCTGAATAGTATCTCTACCTAGGAACCAATTATCAGCACATGAGATTTTGGTGGGAATACTTCAATCCATAACTACATTTGTTCAGTCTAATAATGAGTCCATTAAAAATTATACTTGACTTTTGTCACAATGTGTTTGATATCCACTTTTAGAAGAAAGTCTTGAGTAGTATAATTATTTTTTTTTAGTGGTTTAGACCTCAGATTGGAACTTAGCAAGTTTTTCTGAGGTCTTCCTCCCCATCTAAGGCTGTCAGAATGGTCAGACAGTCCCAGGGCTGAGTATTTCCAGACTTCAGTTTGAGAGTTGTATCAAGCTGGAGTTAAGTATTCCTTTTCTTTATATATGTTGTTCTAATTAAATCCCAGCAGTATAGGCTCTGGAAAAAAAGTATTTCTCTTGAGGATGGGCCTTTTTCATGCAAACAGAAAGTTCTTGAGAATCTCAAAATAGTTTTTTTTTTTCCCCTGTGTTACTATTTTCTTTCTTACATAAGTAAATGGAAGTTTAAAATATAGAAATATAACTCCCCTCCAGAGATTCTATAATGCTCCCTGAAAAAAAAATTACAAATCAAACACCAGTGCTTGTGGTTGTTGCAGATCTTACCTCTCTTGTTTTTTAATAATCAGTACTGACCTCATGCTCAGGTGTTGATAAACAGGCTGCAATTTGCCGCAACACTGTGAGTTATAGTGATTTTTGTACAGGTTAAACAGTGAAGACAAGCTAGCTGATTCAAGTCTCTGAGATACTAAAATGCATTTGCCCTGCCAATGAGTACTTTTTAAGACATTTGCACGTAAAAGCTCCTTTCTGTGCATCTCTGGGCATCAGCTGTGAACTGAGAACAGTATCTAAGGAAGAAAGTTTTGAGACCAAAAATAGGTTTACATAAAATACTTGGAGTGGACTAATTCCATTACTGAACTTTGTTTTGAATGGCACATCACAGCCAAAATGTGACATAGCCAGGAGCGTCATTGCCAAGGAGCTGAAAAACTTTCCCAACGAGAGCTACAAATGATACAGCTTTGGCTGGAAACAAACTTCAGGGCATTCTTTTAAAGGGAGGCAGAGTGAAAATGCATATCTGGGAGAAAAGGAAAAGTCAGGGAGGCATCCTCCCTCATACCTGATTATACTGCACAGCCCAGGAGATCCAGAGCTGTCCAGACAGACAGTTTGAGATAAGGAGTTTCAGATGGTGAATGAATGTAAGGCAGCTGGTAAAGAAAACACAGTAAATTAGTGGTGTGTAATTAGATCTTTAAAAAGTTTATATATATATATATATATATATATATATATATATATATATATATATATATATATATTTGTTGTCCTTAAGCTCTTGTTTAGGCAGTCATGTTGGTGAGACTATATAGATGCTGCATCTGAACTAGAGTCAACTAAAGAATGTTGAGAATGGAAAGAATAGTCTTAGCCCATGGAAGAATAAATCATTTCATTATCCAATTTCAAAATGTCAGACTGAAAACATATATCCAACTAAGACTATAAAGATTGAGCAGGTTATACTTAGGAATATATGTAATAAATAGATAAAAACATATATAATATACATGCACACATATATGTATTCATCTAATAACAATTAAAATGGTGATGATTTTGAAAGAGAACAAGGAGGAATATATAAGAGGATTTGGAAGGCATTGATGTAATTATATTATAATCTCAAAAATAAAAGAAATAACTAGAAAATTATATTTCTGTTTAGGTGAGTTTGTTAGAAATAAGAAACAGTCAAAATCAAAAAGGGATAAGGATTAAAGCAAACAATGTTCTAGGGTTAGTTATAATGTATGAGACACTTCTAGATGAAATATGTGAAGATAGAGTCAATTTTATGATGATGTTAAAAGTTATTATAGTATTATAATAGGCTATTAAGCTGTCAGTGAAAATCTTTATGTTATTAATTGCAAACAAGCTATTAGAAACTAATTTTTACTTCAAAGTGTAAATGAAAGTCATACTGAACCTAGTTTTAACGTACAACTTATCATCAGTAAATGATATGTAACTGTGTTTTAAAGTCTTTGTATGAGGAAAATATATCTATAAGATATATGTGTATGTATATGTTCTATCTATGTATCTATGTATCTATGTATGTATGTATGTATGTATCTATCTATCTATCTATCTATCTATCTATCTATCTATCTATCTATCTATAGATTGGTCACACTTGAGGATGTGGCTGTCTTCCTGCAGAGAGCTGAGGCAGGGACACACAACCTTGGTCTCTAATTCTCAGAGGTTATTGTTTTAGGCACAATGTGTTTCACTGGCTGAAACAGTGATGGGAGTTGTTAATGGAGGCACAGAGAAGTCTGAATTCTTCTGCCAGTAACATTTTCACTTCAAAAGATCCATAAAGTAATACAATGTACAATAGGCCGGAAATGGGGCAAAATGCTGGGCTTTATGGCTTCTCATTTTGAGAACAATATTTGGCTTCCCAGCCTGTGATACTTAAAAATGTATATCACCTTGGTACACAGCACATACATGCTCTACACATTCCTGCTTCGTCAAGTCCCTTATTCTATTACCATTGTTACTAATGTCTTCAAATCTATTAGCTTCTCGTTTAAATATCATACTACTCTGTCTTTACTTCAATTAAAATAATTGCATTGGTCTAATTTTCCTCTTGATGTAATTGTCTTTTCTTTCATAACTTTGCTTCCACTTATCTTATTTTTCATGTAGTCACTTTACTAGACATTTTATGTTAGAAACTTTTCTTTAGTTCATTTCATTAAAAAAAAACTTTCTAATTCCCTTTAAAATATTTTTGTTATTATTTTAGTTGATAAAATCTTGAATAAAAATCATAGCCAGTGACCTTGGATTCCCCAGGCTTCACATGCTCCAGCCTCCAAATGCACTGGGTTTCTTAGCCTTTGAAGAACTCAAAGCAAAAGCTAAACTGGGTAGGAAACTAAAGTGGGATACATAGAATTTTAGAAGACAAAAAAAAGATAGAGGTATTAGCTATGTGAGTGTATCTGCCCAGATTGTACCATTAACAATTTACAATGTGAGCACATTTAAGCAATAAATAAATGGGAACGTAAAAAAAAAAAATCATAGCCAGTAATTCAAAGTTAATGTGTGCTTCAAGAAAGAGGGATACTGATTTTTTTCCTGTGCCATCCTGGTTCTCCTGTCTAACTTAAAATGGCATTTGCATGCATGCATGTGCATGCAGCATGCACATGTGCACACGCGTGCACACACACACACACAGAAGGAAATATAGAGAGAGACAAAGAGAAGGAAATAGAGAGAGAGACAAAGAGAGAGAGACAGATAGAGACAGAGAGAAACACACACACACACAGAGAGAGAGAGAGAGAGAGAGAGAGTCAATTCACAGTAGAACAGTGGCCCTCATAGTTGAAAAAAGTATTCAATTCAGTCTTCAGCTTCAAAGAATCACATATGTATCCATTTAGGTTTTGCCTTTTATCTTATTAAGTAGAGAAAGTTTCTCATGAGTTCTGATTAATGGCTTCCTGGGCTTACCTCATAGGGCATTGAGGGTTTGCTAGAATATGTTTTATGGTTAGAATTTCACTTTTATTTATTAAAGAATGGTGCATTGGTGCAAGATGAAAAATAGAGTTTTGTTTCCATTCTGCAATAAGCAAAGAAGTATTGAGGAGAGGGATGATTTACTTTGGAGTCACAATTCGTTACAGTGTATAAGTCAAATAAGTTCTTTCTCTGTAGACTAGGCTGGCCTCAAACTCAGAGATCTGCCTTTCTTTCTTTCTTTCTTTCTTTCTTTCTTTCTTTCTTTCTTTCTTTCTTTCTTTTTTCTTTCTCTTCAATAACTTCTATTTTTATTCACTTTCCATCACAATCACAATCCACCTTCTCAGTCCTGCCCTTACAAATCCCTCCACCATTACCTCTTTCCTTCTCCTTAGAGAAGAGGAAGTCACCCTTAGGTATCACCCTGCCCTGGGACATTTAATCCTAGCAGGATTAAGCACATCCTCTCCCAGTGAGACCTACCCAGGCTGTCCAGTGAGGGGAAGAGGATCCAATGGCAGGCAACAGAATCAGAGACGACCTCTGCTCCTATTGTTAGGAGACCCACATGAAGACCAAGCTGCACATCTGCTGCAAATATATAGGGGTTCTAGGTCCAGCCCCTGAATGCTCTTTGATTGGTGGCTCAATCTCTTTGAGCTCCCATGGGCCCAGGTTAGTTGACTCTAGGTCTTCTTGTGGTGTCCTGGGTCCTTTTAGCTCATTCACATATACCTCTTTCACTTTCAGAAGACTACTTGAGCTCTACCTAATATTTGACTGTGGGTTTCTGCATTCTTTTTCATACACTCCTGGATGAAGCCTTTTAAGAGCCAGTTAAGTTAGGTTCCTGACTCGCTGCTCCATATTTATGCCTAGATATTTTATAGGACAAACTTTGGATCGAAGGTTTTGTGGGTGGGTTGAATGTCCCATTCCTTCCAGGAGTCCTGCCTGGCTATGGGAGGTGGTCACTTCAGTCTCCATATCTCCTGCTGGTTGGAATCTCAGCTAGGGTCTCCTATCCTAGCTCTCCAACTATTCCCAGAGATGCTCTCCACTAATTTTGAGTCTCATTCCCAGCCCTCTCCTGTCTTCCTTTTCCCCATACCTGATTCCTTCTCCGTTCCCTTCTGCACCCCTTCTTCGATCCAGTTTTCTCCTCCCATCTAACTACAATGACAATTTTGTTTCCCCTTCTGAATTAGATTCACATATCTTCCCTTGTTCCCTCCTTTTTACCCAATTTCTTTGAGTCTGTAGGTTGTAGCATGGCTCTCTTATACTTTCTGGCTAATGTCCACTTATAAGTGAATATATACCATGAGTATCTTTCTGCGTCTGTGTTGCCCACTTAGGATAAAGGGATACAAATTGGAAAGGAATAAGTCAAAGTACCACTTTTCACAGATAATATGATATTGTATGTAAGAGACTACTCAAAAATCTACTTGAAAACTCCTACAGCTCATAAACACCTTCAGCAAAATGGCTGGATACAAATTTAACTTTTAAAAAAATCAGTAGCCCTTCTTTATACAATGATAAATGGGCTGAGAACAAAATTAAGGAAAAAATACCCTTTACAGTAGCTAAAAATAATGTAAAATGTCTTGGTGCAACTCTAGCCAAGCAAATAAAAGACTAGTATGACAAGAACGTCAAGTCTCTGAGGAAAGAAATTGAGGAAGACATCAGAAGATAAAAAGGTATCAATGCTCATTGATTGCAAGGACTAACATAGTGAAAATGTCCATCTTATGAAAAGAAATTTAGAGACTCAATGTAATTCACATTAAACTTCCAACACAATTCTTCACAGACATTAAAAGAACGTTCTCAACTTCATGTAGAAAAACAAATAAAAACCAGGGTAGCTAAAACAATCCTGTACAGTAAAAGAACTACTGGAGGTATCACTATTGCTGATTTCAATTTTTTTCTGACATTTTCTTCCCACTTTCCAGTGAAGTATTCAGCCTACATAGACAGCCTAGGAGAGTAAGTTTGTTCATGAGTCTGTGTGTAATCCATAAAGTTAAGAGAATATGTGAACCTCGAAGCATAAGATCAATGTAGAAACCCCTTACTAAGAATAGGCTGGGATACAAAAAGAACAAATGCCTAGTTTTCACCATTTGTATGTGATGATTTCTACAGATGTGACTTAATGATTTTCACTTCTGCATTTTTTTTTCACAAGCCCTGGAATTCACCAAATCTGCAAGAAAATGAGTCAACAATTCCCAGGAAATTCTGGACCTGCCTCTAGTCAGGGAGCTTTAGAGTCTCCTGGGGATTCCTGTTTTTCTAATAGCTATGATCCATTTTATAAACTCTAAGGAGTTGAACCAGGGTCAGTGCAGCTAGTATTTGTTGCCCATGAAATACTAGCCACTGTTCTATATATATATATATAGTCTATGCTCTTTATGAATCTTATTATGTAGATATATGTAGATACCCACATTGTCTAATAAGAAATTTGAGGATCAACTAACTTAGTCCATGACCAGTCACTGGGACAGGAATCTAGATGTAGTTTTTAGCCATCACATTGTCCCCATTCTCTAAATTCCTAAGCTATTCTATTGGAAGAACAGATACTTATCATAATTTTGTTAAATGTATTCAAGGTAACTTTGAATTGATTGGAAGATAAGCTTTATTTTATCTGCTCAACCTCTCTGGGTTCATGAATAAAACACACACACACACACACACACACACACACACACACACACTGCTTAATTTTTAACATAGCTAACTGATTCAACGGTTTGTTACTTCTCACCTTCCCCATGGCTAGCCCACACTCCCCTCCAGTATTCCTGAATTAATGTTTGCTAACTCTATATTTTATCCCTGCTACCCCAGACCTGGTCAGCCCTGTGGCCTCTTAGGCCTTTTAATCTGATCTTTCTGCTTCCCCATCATGGTGATTTTTTCTGTTCTTCTTCCCTTGGTTTCTTGCCTGCCCAATCTAAAAGTCTCACCCCTGTCTCCCTGCCCAGGTGTTGGCTGTATGACAATTCTTTATTACCAATCAAAGCCAGCTGGGGGCAGGACCCGTCAGAGTATGAAAGTGCAGCTTTTGTGAGCCAAATTAATACAAAAAATTAGAACTAATCCCCACATCTCACCTTTTCTGTTCAATATTTTTAAAAAAGGCTATTCTCTCAGACATAAATTGAACATAACCATAACAATTATTTAAGTTTCAAAGTATGAGATATAATTAACATCCAGTCCATCATATTTGTCAAAGTACTCTACCATCTATTCTAACTTTAAAAGCTTATAATTTTATATATGAATAATGTTCTTGCATTGCCATCTGAAAACCATCCTTTTAAAGCGATATCATCTCTCTCCATGCTAAACAACTTGAGCTTAATTATGAGACAATAATTAGTCTTCAATTCCATCAGAAATCCAAGAATGAATTTTCACCTGAGTATGTAGGAAGCACAAAAACATAGCTTCCAAAATTTAAACAAATTGTAGAGACAGCTGACTGCTTAGACTGTCCACTACTACTCAAAATGGTAGAGCATCTGTCTACAGCTTTCTGGCCCAGAACCATCTGACATATGTTGAAATGAAGCAGGAACCATGAAGGACTGTATTGGCAGAGCTAAACTGTCAACTATCTCTCATTGTGTGTCCTTTCCTGGACAGTATTTTTTTGTCTGTAGATGAACATGGAAATTTTGGTCAAGAGGCTATCTTGCCATAACTAGAGCATTTCCCAGATGATTAAGGATGTTGAACATTTTTTCAGGTGCTTCTAAGCCATTCGATATTCCTCAGTTGAGAATTCTTTGTTTAGCTCTGTGCCCCATTTTTTTAATGGGATTATTTGGTTTTCTGGAGTCCATCTTCTTGAGTTCTTTATATATATTGGAAATTAGTCCCTTATCTGATTTAGGATTGGTAAAATCCTTTCCCAATCTGTTGGTGGCCTTTTTGTCTTATTGACAGTGTCTTTTGCCTTAAAGAAGCTTTGCAATTTCACTCACTGATATAGGGATATTAGCCCAGAAACTTAGAATACTCAAGATCCAATTTGCAAAACACATGAAAATCAAGAAGAACGAAGACCAAAGTGTGGACACTTCACCCCTTCTTCGAATCAGGAACAAAACACCCATGGAAGGAGTTACAGAGACAAAGTTTGGAGCTGAGATGAAAGGACGGACCAACCAGAGACTGCCCCGCCCGGGGGTCCATCCCATAATCAGCCACCAAACCCAGACACTATTGCATATACCAGCAAGATTTTGCTGAAAGGACCCTGATATAGCTGCCTCTAGTGAACCTATGCCAGTGCCTGGCAAACACAGATGTAGATGCTCGCAGTCAGCTATTGGATGGAACACAGGGCCCCCAATGGACGGGCTAGAGAAAAACCCAAGGAGCTGAAGGGGTCTGCAACCCTATAGGTGGAACAACAATATGAACTAACCAGTACCCCCAGAGCTGGTGTCTCTAGATGCATATGTAGCAGAAGATGGCCTAATCAGACACCATTGGGAAGAGAGGCCCCTTGGACTTGCAAATTTTATATGCCCCAGTACAGGGGAACACCAGGGCCAAGAAATGGGAGTGGGTGGGTAGGGGAGCAGGGGGTGGGGAGGGTATAGGGTACTTTCGGGATAGCATTTGAAATATAAATGAAGTAAATACCTAATAGAAAAATTGGAAAAAACCCAAAAACAAAAGCATAGGTGAAATAAATTTAATAGCTCTACTTCTCTTGCAGAGGAATTTTAGTATCATAATACCACCAAGCTTATAACAATCATTTTAATAATTAAAATAATTCAAAGCAATTAAAACAATATAAACATATATTGTATGTTGGGATAGTGCTCCTCCAGTATCTCCTGTTTTGTTCTTACATGGTTAATTTTTATTAGTGAGATCAGGGTCCAAATTTCTATTGTCTGAGATAGGTTAGACCCCCTATCCCCTGCTTTTTGACCTACAATTTAAGATCAGAAGCCCCAAAGTATTTATTCATCTATGTATCTAACTTTAATTAAATTCCCTTCTATTTACTGTATAAGATTTAGAAGAGCCCAGGGTAAATCCCCACTGGTTGCAGGGTTCCTCTGTTTTAGTTTCTTGGTTTGTACTGGAACCACACGACTCAGCTATGCTCACTGAATAACCAGTTCCCCCCTCCTTATATTCTTGTATCTGTATGCCTGGAAATTCCATTTGGAAATCTCCAATTAATTTTTTTCCCTCTTCCCCTTGAAATCCCTTATCCTACTCTCCCTGCTTCTATGAAGTGTTCCCACACCCACCCACCTTCCCATTCTTGCCTCCCTAGCCTGGCATTCTCCTACACTGGGGTATCAGGCCTTCACAGGACCAAGAACCTTTTTTTCCACTGATGCCTAACAAGGCCATCTTCTGCTATATATGTAGCTGGTCCCTCCATGTGTACTCTTTAGTTGGTAGCCCTAGGAAGCTCTGGGGGGTGGGGAGGGTCTGGCTAGTTCATATTGTTGTTCTTGCTATGGGGCTGTAAACCTTTTCAGCCCCTCTATCTTTTCTCAAGTTCCCCTGTTGGGGACCCTGGGCTCAGTCCAGTGGTTGTCTGCAAGCATCTGCCTCTGTATTTGCCAGGCTCTGATAGAGCCTCTCAGAAGACAGTTATATCAGACTCCTGTCAGCATGCACTTCTTAGCATCCACAATAGTGTCTGGGTTTGGTGACTGTATGTGGGATTGATTCCCAGGTGGGGCAGTCTCTGAATGGCCTTTCTGTCAGTCTCTGCTCCACAGTTTGTCTCCATATTTGCTCCCATGAGTATTTTCTCCTCCCTTCTAAGAAGGACTGAAGCATCCAAACTTTGGTCTTCGTTCTTCTTGAGCTTCATATGATCTGTGAGTTATATCAAGGGTATTCTGAGCTTTTAGCCAAATATCTACTTCTCAGTGACTGCATACCATATCTGTTCTTTTGTGATTGGGTTACCTCACAAATGGTGATATTTTCTAGTTCCATCAATTTACCTAAGAATTTCATGAATTTGTTGTTTTTAATAGCTAAGTAATACGCCATTCTGTAAACATACCACATTTTCTGTATCCATTCTTCTGTTGAGAGACATCTGTGTTCTTTACAGTTTCTAGCTATTATAAATATGGCTGTTATGAACATAGTGGAACATGTGTCCTTGTTATATGTTGGAGCATCTGGGTATTTGCTCAGGAGAGGTATTGCTGGATCCTCTGGTAATACTATGTCGAATTTTCTAAAGAACCACCAGACTGATCTCCAGAGTGGTTGTACCAGCTTGCAATCCAACCAACAATGGAAGAAGGTTCCTCTTTCTCCACATCCTTGCTATAATCTGGTGTCACCTGAGTTTTTGATCTTAGCCATTCTGACTGGTATGAGCTGGAATCTCATGGTTGTTTTGGTTTGCATTTCCCAGATGATTAAGGATGTTGAACATTTCTTCATGAACTTCTTGGCCATTCCATATTCTTCAGTTGAGAATTCTTTATTTAGATCTGTGCCCCATTTTAATAGGGTTATTTGATTCTCTGGAGTCTAATTTCTTGAGTTCTTTGTATATATCAGATATTAGCCCTCTATTGGATATAGGGTTGGTAAAGATCTTGTCCCAATCTGTTGGTTGTTGTTTTGTCCTATTGACAGTGTGCTTTGCCTTACAGAAGCTTTGCAATTTTATGAGGTCCCATTTGTCGATTCTTAATCTTAGAGCATTAACAATTTGTGTTCTGTTCATGAAATTTTCTCTTGTGCCCATGAATTCAAGGCTCTTCCCCAATTTCTCTTCTATTAGTTTCAGTGTATCTGGTTTTATGTGGGGGCCCTTGATTCATTTGGACTTGAGCTTTGTACAAGGAGATAAGAATGGATTGATTTGCATTCTTCTACATGCTAACCACCAGTTGATACAGCATCATTTGTTGAAAATGCTGTCTTTTTTCCACTGGATGGTTTTAGCTCCTTTGTCGAAGGTGAAGTGACCATAGCTGTGTGGGTTTGTTTCTGGGTCTTCAAATCTACTCCATTGATATACCTGCCTGTCACTGTACCAATACCATGCAGTTTTTAAATCACTATTGCTCTGTAGTACAACTTGAGTTCAGGGATGGTGATTCCCCCAGAAGATCTTTTATTGTTGAGAGTAGTTTTTGCTATCCTGTGTTTTTTGTTATTCCAGATGAATTTGGAAATTGCTCTTTCTAACTCTGTGAAGAATTGAGTTGGTATTTTGATGGGGATTGCATTGAATCTGTGGATTGCTTTGGCAGGATAGCCATTTTTACTATATTAATTTTGCCAATCCATGAGCATGGGGGATCTTTCCATCTTCTGATATCTTCTTCGATTTCTTTCTTCAGAGACTTGAAGTTCTTGTTATACAGATCTTTCACTTGCTTAGTTAGAGCCACATTAAAATACTTTATATTATTTTTGACTATTGTGAAAGGTGCTGCTTCCCTAATTTCTCTCTTTGATTATTTCCTGCTGTCTTATCTTCTTGGGTGTATTTGCTTCTTTTTTGTTCTAGAGCTTTCCGATGTGCTGTCAAGCTGCTAGTGTATGCTTTCTCCAGTTTCTTTTTAGAGGCCTTCAGACCTATAAGTTTTCCTCTTAGTACTCCTTTCATTGTGTCCCATAAGTTATGGTGTGTTGTGGCTTCATTCTCATTAAACTCTAAAAAGTCTTTAATTTCTTTCTTTATTTCTTCCTTGACCAAGATATTATGGAGCAGGATGTTCTTCAGCTTCCATGTCTATGTGGGTTTTCTATTATTTTTGTTGTTATTGAAGACCAGCCTTAGTCCTCGGTGGTCTGATAGGATGCATGGGTTTATCTTGTTTCTTCTATCTGTTGAGGCCTGTTTTATGACCAGTTTATGTTCAGTTTTAGAGAAGGTACCATGAATACCAAGAAGAAGATATATTCTTTTGCTTTAGGATAAAGTGTTCTGTAGATATCTGTTAAATCCATTTGTTTCATAACTTCTGTTAGTTTCACTGTGACACTATTTAGTTTCTGTTTCCATGATCTGTCCGTTGATGAGAGTGAGGTGTTGAACTCTCCCACTATTGTTGTGTGGGGTGCAATGTGTGTTGAGTTTTAAAAAAGTTCTTTTATGAATGTGGATGCCCTTGCACTTGGAACATAGATGTTCAGAATTGATAGTTCATTTTGGTAGATTTTATCTTTGATGAGTATGAAGTGACCTTCCTTTTCTTTTTTGATAACTTTAGGTTGAATGTTGATTTTATTTGATATTAGAATGGCTACTCCAACTTGTTTCTTGGGACTATTTGCTTGGAAAATTGTTTTACCCCTTTTACTCTGAGGAAGTTTCTGTCTTTGTCACTGAGGTGGATTTCCTCTATGTAGCAAAATGTTGGGTACTGTTTAAGTATCCAGTCTGTTAGTCTATGTCTTTTTATTGAGGAATTGAATCCATTGGTATTTAGAGATATTAAAGAAAAGTGATTGTTGCTTCCTGTTGCTTCCTATTATTTTTGTTGTTAGAGGTAGAATTATGTTTATGTAGCTATCTTCTTTTTGTTGTTTGTTAAAGATTATTTTCTTGCTATTTCTAGGGTGTAGTTTCCCTCCTTGTATTGGAGTTTTCCATTTATTATCCTTTGAAGGGCTGGATTTGTGGAAAGATATTGTGTACATTTCTTTTTGTCATGGAATACCTTGGTTTCTCCACCTATGGTAATTGATAGTTTTGCTGGGTATATTTTTCTAGGCTAGATTGTCCGGATTTCAGGGTCTCTGGTTAGGAGTATGGTGTAATGCTGATAGGTCTGCCTTTTTATGTTACTTGACCTTTTTCCCTTACTGCTTTTAATATTCTTTCTTTGTTTTGTGCATTTAATGTTTTGATCATTATGTGATGGGTTGAATCTATTTTCTGGTACAATCTATTTGGAGTTTTGTAGGCTTCTTGTATGTTCATGGGCATATCTTTCTTTAGGTTAGGAAAGTTTTCTTCTATAATTTTGTTCAAGATCTTACTGGCCCTTTAAGTTGAAAATCTTCATTCTNTGTTTGGCTGTGTTTTTCTGTAATTCTTTAAGGGATTTTTGTGTTTCCTCTTTAAGTGCTTCTATCTCTTTGCCTGTGTTCTCCTGTATTTCTTTAAGGGAGTTATTTATGTTCTTCTTAAAGTCCTCTATTATTATCCTGAGAAGTGATTTTACATGTGAGTCTTGCTTTTCTGGTGTAATGGCATATCCAGAACTTGTTATGGTAGGAGATTTGGGTTCTGATGGTGCCATGTAACCTTGGTTGCTATTGCTTATTTCTTGTGCTTGTCTCTCACCATGTAGTTATCTCTAGTGCTGCCTGCCCTTGCTGTCTCTGACTGGAACCTATCCTTTCTGTGATCCTGGTTGTGTCAGAACTCCTCAGAGTCCAGCTTTCTTGTGATCCTTTGATATTGGGATCCTATGATCTTGAGATCCTGGGTGTATCAGAGTTCCTGGGAGTCAAGCTGCCTCTGGGATCCTGAAATCCAGGTGTGACCAAGCTCCTAAGATCCTATGATCCTAGGTATGTTAGAGCACTTGAGAGTTAAGCTTGCTCTGGGTGTGGTGGGGCTTCGTGTGGAGCAGAGTCCAAGGTCTGCTCAGGGTGCCAGATCAGACCACAAGGAACCTGTGCCATTGGACAGGCATGGTTTCCTTTGTCCCTAGATCCTAGGGGAGGGAGGTCCCAGGTACTCCCAGTGTTGGGACAGATGTTGTGGCCTACTTACCTATGATCCTGGGCATGTCAGAGCACTTGGGAGCTGGTGTTGTGAGACTTAGTGTGGAGCCAGTGCCCAAGGTCTGCTCAAGGCTCCAATTAATTTTTAAAAGTGAGTTATTGCCTACCTTGTTGTGTGACATCTGTATTGATGAATAGTTAATTCACTTTGAGCTCTTTTCTGATGGATGATCAAGCCTCTAGCCATGTGCCAGAGCTCTCTGGATTCACAAGTGAAAGATAGATACACACACACACACACACACATTTTTTTCTTTCTTTTCTTTTTTTTATTAGAGAATTTCTTTATTTACATTTCAAGTGTTATCCCAAAAGTCCCCTATACCCTCCCCCCGCCCTGCTCCCCTACTCTCCAACTCCCACTATTTGGTCCTGGCATTCCCCTGTACTGGGGCATATAAACATTGCTAGACCAAGGGACTTTCTTCCCAAATAATGGCCAACTAGGCCATCTTCTAATACATATGCAGCTAGAGACATGAGCTCAGGGCATTCTGATTAGTTCATATTATTGTCCCATCTATAGGGTTGCAGACCCCTACAGCTCTTGGCTACTCTCTCTAGCTCCTACATTGGGGACCCTGTGTTATGCCCTATAGATGGTTGTGAGCATCCACTTCTGTATTTGTCAGGGAGTGTCAAAGCCTCCCAGGAGACAGCTATATCAGGGTCCTTTCAGCAATATCCTGCTGGTGTGTGCAGTAGTGTCTGCATTTGGTGGCTGATTATGTGATGGACCACCTGGGTGGGGCACTCTCTGGATGGTCCATCCTTTCGTTTAGCTCCAAACTTTGTCTCTGCACCTTCTTCCATGCTTATTTTAATCCCTATTATAGGGAGGAATGAAGTATCCACGCATTGGTCTTTCTTGATTTTCTTGTGTTTTGGAAATTGTATCTTGGGTATTCTACGAGTTTGGGCTAATATCTGCTTATCAGTGAGTGCATATTAAGTGACTCCTTTTGTGATTGGGTTACCTCACTCTGGATGATATCCTCCAGATACATCCATTTACTCAAGAATTTCATAAATTCATTGTTTTTAATAGCTGAGAAGTACTCCATTGTGTAAATGTACCACATTTTCTGTATTCATTCCTCTGTTGAGGGACATCTGGGTTCTTTCCAGCTTCTGGCTATTATAAATAAGGCTGCTATGAACATAGTGGAGTATGTGTCCTTGTTACCAGTTGGAATATCTTCTGGGTATATGCCCAGTAAAGGTATTGCTGGATCTTCCGGTAGTACTATGTCCAGTTTTCTGACAAACTGCCAGAGTGATTTCCAGAGTGGTTGTACCAGCTTGCAATCCCACCAGCAATGAAGGAGTGTTCCCCTTTCTCCACATCCTCACCAGCATCTGCTGTCACCTGAATTTTTGATCTTAGCCATTCTGACTGGTGTGAGGTGGAATCTCAGGGTTGTTTTGATTTGCATTTCTCTGCTGATTAAGGATTTTGAACATTTTTTAAGTTGCTTTTCAGCCCTTTGGCATTGTTCAGTTGAGAATTATTTGTTTAGCTCTGTATCCCATTTTTAATGGGGTTATTTGAATTTCTGATGTTCAGCTTCTTGAACTCTTTGTAAATATTGGATATTAGTCCCCTATCAGATTTAGGATTGGTAAAAATTCTTTCCCAATCGGTTGGTGGCCTTTTTGTCTTATTGAGAGTATCTTTTGCTTTACAGAAGCTTTGCAATTTCATAAGGTCCCATTTGTCGGTTTGTGATCTTACAGCACAGGCCATTGGTGTTCTGTTTAGGAATTTTACCCCGTGCCCATATCTTCAAGGGTTTTCCCCACTTTCTCCCCTATGAATTTCAGTGTCTCTGGTTTAATGTGGAGGTCTTTGATCCACTTAGACTTGAGCTTTGTACAAGGAGAAAGGAATGGATCAATTCGCATTCTTCTGCATGTTGACGGCCAGTTGTGCCAGCACCAATTATTGAAAATGCTGTCTTTTTTCCACTGGATAGTTTTAGCCCCCTTGTCAAAGATAAGGTAACCCAAGATGTGTGGGTTCATTTCTGGGTCTTCAATTCTATTCCATTGGTCTACCTGTCTGTTGTTATACCAGTACCATGCAGTTTTTATCACAATTGCTCTGTAGTACAGCTTGAGGTCAGGCATGGTGATTCCACCAGAGGTTCTTTTATTGTTGAGGATAGTTTTTGCTATCCTAGGTTTTTTATTATTCCAGATGAATTGCAAATTGTCCTTTCTATCTGAGTGAAGAATTTAGTTGGAATTTTGATGGGGATTGCCTTGAGTCTGTAGATTGCTTTCGGCAGGATAGCCATTTTGACTATATTAATCCTGCAAATCCATGAGCATGGGAGATCTTTCCATCTTCTAAGATCTTCTTCAATTTCTTTCTTTAGAGACTTGAAGTTCTTGTCATACAGATCTTTCACTTCCTTCGTTTAAGTCACACCAAGTTATTTTATATTATTTGTGACTATTATGAAGGGTGTTGTTTCCCTAATTTCTTTCTCATGAGACACACACTTTTTTGTTTGTTTGTTTGTTTTTGTTTTTGTTTTTTGAAGACAGGGTTTCTCTGTATAGCCCTGGCTATCCTGGAACTTACTTTGTAGACCAGGCTGGCCTCGAACTCAGAAATCTGCCTGCCTCTGCCTCCCATGTGCTGGGATTAAAGGCAAGTGCCACCAACTACACACACAGACTTAATTTCTAATATGCCTAACTAGCTCAACAGTTGGACACTTCTAAATTTCTCCATGGCTAACCTACACTTTCCTCCAGTATTCCTCAATTAATATTTGCTACCTCTATATTTTATACCTGCTGCCCCAGACCCAGTCAAAGGAGTGACCCTATGGCTACATAGGCTTTTTAGTCTGATCTTTCTGCTTCCCATCATGGTCATTCTTCTGTTCTTCCCTCCCCCCCACTTGCCTGCCCAATCTGAAAATTCCACCTCCATGTCCCTGCCCAGCCATTGGCTATATGGCAATTCTTTATTAACCTTGAAAGCCAGCTAGTGGCAGGAATACTCGTTATCTAGAGTACCCAGGTTCAATTCCAGGTACCCACATGGCAGCTCACAATAATTTGTAACTCTAGTTTCAAGTCATCTGGAACCCTCCCACAGACTTACATTCAGGTAAAATATTAATGTACAAAAAGGAAAGCCAGGCGTGGTGGCGCATGCCTTTAATCCCAGCACTTGGGAGGCAGAGACAGGCGGATTTCTGAGTTCAAGTCCAGCCTGGTCTACAAAGTGAGTTCTAGGATAGCTAGGGCTATACAAAGAAACCTTGTCTCAGGAAAAAAAAAATGAACCATCTTTAAAAAAGGAAATCGATTTATCCTGAAATTTCTTTCTAATAAGCAGCAGCTCCTCATAACAAGATCTTTGCTTCACTGTAAAGCCCACTCTAGCAATTGATTGGATTTTACCTTGTTGATACAAGGTCATTGGGATTCTTTAGTGGAATGAAGCAGGTAATAAAACTTAAATTAATATTCTGAAAGGAGACACTTTGTGTGTGTGTGTGTGTGTGTGTGTTTGGTTGGTTGTTTAGTTAAATTTTTATTCCTTGTTTGTTTCTTTTTAGAAGCTATGATGGACCTTTTTTTTTTCACACATTATCAATATCTTCACATGGAGCAGAGTGAGTCTTTGCCACTTCTATGATTCAAATAAATATTTTAAGTACTTCTTCTGGCAAAAAGTACAGTTCAAAATTTCAACAAGTGTGCTGCCTCTCTCTCATTACCTAATGAGGACTAAACTATTTTCTGTATTTGTGATGATACCTTGATTTCATCTCTGTACTTAGTGAGAACTAAACTATTTTCTGTATTTGTGAGGACATCTTAGCTTCAAACAGTTTTCTCTCTTGACATTTTTGATCTGTCCCCATTGTTACCATAATGATCTTTGTTGGCCTGGTGTTAGCCACTGTTGTCATTGGTCTATAGGGTCTAACATTGGGCAAGAGAGTTTCACATTTAGTCTTCCATTTAAACTTCACAGAAGTATATTTTAAAATGACTACTGATTCAGATTTTTTTTGATGGACAAAGACTTTTCCCAATACTAATGGGCTTGACCCATGAATTATTATTTTAGAAAACCAGTGTCACCAGAAGTCAACATGAGACAATAGCTCATTCACTCTACCTTCTCATCTGATGAGGACTCAAGACACAAAGAATACATTGAGCAAAAGTATAGAAAACTGAAACTCCTGAGCATGGGAGAAAAATCATTGAACTGTGTTTCTGGGGGATTTTTATAGGACTTTTACCAGATAGTGATTATATGTTCATGTGAATTCTGTAGTTAACTCTTTGGGCACATTTGTGCTCAACCTAGTGGGGGATTGGACTCACATCTAGCCCAAGTTGGGAGTTGATCAGGTTCTAATTATTGAACTAAGAGTGGCCATGTATTGCAGTATCCTTGCTCGTTATCTTTCATGATCATGACTAGCTTGGTTTGCTAGCTGTTAGCCTTGGGTAGGTCTATAGTCCTTGAACCCTGTGGATTCCACTAGCCACTGACCTTGGCTGGCTCTGCCAGCTGTTAATCAAACCATGATATCTTTATTCTCATGATTATAAGACCAGTTTGTAGTTGACCATGGATCTTTTTCCTTACTGCCTACAGGGAGATGACTTTTATCATAGCTGCCCAGATGCAGCTGCAGTTTTTCTTGGTTACTTCATTTTTAGCTCCTGGTCTGTGGGATCAGTGCAGATGGCCTTCTTCCAGAACCAGGTGGAGAATTTCTGGGAGACATCCTTAACTGCAATTTAGTAATTGCAATTAGTTGCTTTAGATATGGGAAGATGAAAAAAGAACAAAAATCAAAACACAAATCTCCTTGTGTTTGTTAGAGAAGTGGCCAGGAGCCTCCTGAGAGTCAGGTAGAGCATGCTGAGACAGTTTTGTTTATGCCACAGTCTTGGGTTTCTCATTGGTCAGCTTGAACCATCTTATACCTAGCTTCAAGCTCTCTTATTTACCTTCTTCTGTGTTCCTGACCTTGCTGTTTTAACTCTACAATTCATTTAAGTTTAATGCTCAAATTTACTGCAACACTATTAGCTTTTACAATTTATAACTGCAGAACCCAAATTCAAAGATCATATGATCATCCAAGATAGGCAAATAAATGGCATACAATTAAAATATTCTGATGGGGTTGGGGATTTAGCTCAGTGGTAGAGTACTTGCCTAGCAAGCACAAGGCCCTGGGTTCAGTCCTCCACTCTGAAAAAGAAAAGAAAATGACAAAATACAACATTCACACATCTTAGCATCTACAGTTGTGCAGGTTAGTTTTTATCAACTTTACATAAACCTAGACATACACAAGAAAAGGCAATCTCAGTGGAGGAACTGCCTCTATCATATTATCTCATGGGCATGTCCATGGGGTATTTTCTTGTAGCAGTAAGCTTTCCATTCATCTACTCCCACCACCCCCCCCTAACATAATGACTCAGACTTGTTATATATGAATAAATGCCTAGGCCCAAACCTATGGCTCTGTTCCTTAACTAGCTCATATCTTAATTATCCCATTATTCTATTCTAAGTCTGAACACTTGGTTAGTTGCCTCATCTCAGTTTCCTGTGATCACCTCCATCAGCGTTTGATTAGAATCTCCTCTTTCTATGGCTGTCTCTATCCCATAAGTCTTTTATCTGTACCTCAACTACCACTTTCATATTTCCCGCCTAAGCTAATAGGCCCACAGCATTATATTGAAAAGTGATGGTTCCATACATTGTTCAAGGGATTCTCTACATTTTCTTGATTCTAACCAATGTCTAAGAGCCCATACCACTGTAGGTGATAACTACTTTGTGAAGGTAGGTCTAAGCTGTATCATAACATATATGTTTGAACTTGTGCCTGGAAGCAAATCTGTAAGTAGTATTATTTTCATGGAGGTTGCAGTTCTTTTCCTGATTTCAGGTTCCTATGTAGAGTTCCTACCCGGGCTTACCTCTGTGATGGGCTGTAAACAAACAAACAAACAAAGAGGAACAAACAACATCAAAATATTTTCTTCTTCCAAATTCTCTTTGTTAAGTGTTTTATCATCATGTGCTAGTTTGAGTGAGAATACTCTCCACAGGATTGTATATTTGAATGCTTGGTTCATAGTTGATGGACCTGTTTGAGAAAGATTAGGAGGTGTGGCCTTGATGGAGGAAGTGTGTCAGTGAGATGAAATTTGAGGTTATAAAACCCATACCATTACCAGTCTTGTTCTCCCTTCCTTGTGCTCTGAATCACGATGTAAGTTCACATGAGCACCTTGACTGCCTGCCTGCCTGCTGCCTGCCTTCCTTCCTTCCTTCCTTCCTTCCTTCCTTCCTTCCTTCCTTCCTTCCTTCCTTCCTTCCTTCCATAATGGTATTTGACTAACTCTCTGAAACCGAAAACAAGCTCCTAATTAAATGCTTTCTTGTCTAAGTTGCCTTGGTCTTGATGTCTCTTCACAGCACTAGAACAGTGACTAAGCTTTGTGGTAAACTGAGACATCAAACTAGGATAGCTGTTCATTTTTAGGATATGATTTGCCTCAAATAACAAAAACTTGGGGGTGACTTTATTTATATTAAAAATACATTTTGAAATTTAAAAATACATACTTTGAACAATTTGGTATTTGTTAATGAATTTAAAATCCAGAAGTGTCAGTAGAAAAGAAAGACTGATGAAATACATTTGGTGTTAGGACTCTAGGGTTTTTTGTTGTTGTTGTTGTTGTTTTCTGTTTGCATTGTACTAAAGAGACAGCTATGAAAACATTGTGGCCTTTCTTATTATATTTTCCATAAATACAGGGTTTCTCTCAGTCCTTCAACTTTGGGTTCAAAAAAAGAAAAAAAAGTGTTATTTTAGGCCCAGAAGCAGAAACTTTGAATTTAATGGACTAAATAAATAAAAATGTGTTATTCTAAGGTATTTCACATTTACATAAGCCCAACGTTTCCAGTTCCCAGAGTCCATGGTGGTTTCTATTAAAAAACTTCAAACCTTGTATTTAACTAAAAAATTCTTTACTATGATAACACCCGTAGTGCCAAATTCTGAAAAAACAAACTTGTCAAATGTCAACACTCTTTGGAGAGGGGTCAAATGAACATTTCCTCATGGATATTTGTGCTGGAGTTTCCTGTTACTAGCCTTGGCACTAAAAGAAAACAAAGCCGTGTTTTTTCTTTCCCTACAGATCTAGTTGAGGAGGAATTTAACTCTGCAAATCTCAGGGGAGAGTGGTATTACTCAATGGCAAAGAGGAAAGTAAAAGAGAGACCAAAACATACAATTTTGAAAGTATTTGATATTCCCCTTTACATTAACTCCTCTTGTACAGTATAAAATTACAGAAATCTTATCTCACTTCATTAGGGTTGCTATAAAAAGTCATAGAGTTTTTCTAAAGAGCACACATTTATTGTTCAGTTCTTGAAAGAAGGAAGCCCAAGTTCAAGGCATGGACACATGTCATGCCTGGTGAAAGCATGCTCTGTACTGAGATGGTACCAAATTTCTGGGCCATTATTTTGCTGGGGAGATGAATAACCACAATCAGGACTCTTTTGTAAGGATTCTTTTTTGTTTGTTTGGTTTTTGTTTTGTTTTGTTTTTGTGAGGCAGGGTTTCTCTGTGTAGCCCTGGATGTCCTGCAACTCACTCTGTAGACCAGGCTGGCCTTGAACTCAGAAATCTGCCTGCCTCTGCCTCCCGAGTGTTGGGATTAAGAGCATGCATCACCACTGCCTGGCTTTTTGTAAGAATTCTTACATAATGAATGAAAGTAGAGCCTTTGATACTTAAAAAATTATCAAAAAACTCACATCATAACACTTCCACATTGAAACTAACATGTTTCAAAGCATGAATTTTAGGGAGAAAGATAAAAGACTGGGGCTATGGAAATTATACAAAAAGAAATTAATTGAAACATATTTTATAAGATTTCATGTTTTCCTTCAGAATGTATTAAGCACCTGTTCTGTATAAAGCACTATAGTAGAGGAAAAGAAGTCTTGATAATGAAACTACTTGCTTATCTTTCCATAGAGCCACCACAGGACCATCCTTTATATCAAGTGAATATTACCTAGGCATTAATGGTAACCAATATTTACTTGATTATAGTAGTCTTTCAATTATGTTGATTAAAGGCTTCTATTTCCGAGGCAATTTGTTATGTCTTGAGATACATGTCCCTGTCTCAGTCACAAGCAACCTGAAGACTGAGATATAAACAGAAAATATATGAATTAAAATTACTCAAGCCATATGCTAATTCAGATATGAAATATTCTCAGGGAAGCTCATCATTAAATGTTATATCATAGTTGGTATCATCCTTGAGCAATGACTGCATCATGGAGGTACTATTGCTGAATGGATTTTTGGAAGACAGCATGTGGTTGTTGGAAATGTATTAACACAGCCAAATCTTTGAATAAATTATCTTGTCCATCGACATTCCTCTTTTACACAGTCAACTTCCTTTGAGAGATGAATAACTTTACTTTGCCACACTCTTTGTCATGATGTTTCTTACTTAGTCCTAATGATGGTTAGCATTAATCCTCAACTTAGAAAACCTAGACTCTCATGGAAAATGGACCTATGAGCATATCTACAAGGATTATATTAATTAGGGTAATCAAGTTGGAAGGTCTGGTTATTCTTACTCTTGGTGTTTACTGCTCTCGGGGCTGTGGGATCTAGGAAAAAGGATCCTAAAAATGAGACAAGACTAAAGTCCTATGTAATAGCCAACTTTATTCAGAGCAACAATCAATTTATACTCTGAGAGTTAAAATGTTCTTATGAGTTCAAGCTGCATATCATCATAAGGACAAGCCAAAATGGCAAAAAATGTATGTTTTTCATAGAAGGATAATTGAATAAAAGAAAACAATAATGGCTAATATGCATTAAATGCACTCCTATCCACTGCACCCAAGAAGGGAACTAAAATATATTGTAAGAACAATTCTGTGTTTTGATGGAACAGTTCACAAGACATTTCTTTTAAATAGCTTTCTCACAAGCACACAGATTTTTCATATGGCTCCATCCTTGAACCATGTTCTGGCATCTTTGTAGTACCATTCCCTCAGTATGAGATCCTGAACCATGTAACAGAAGAGAACGTGGGCTTAAAAGTACCATGTATGCATTTATCCATTTCTCTCTTCTTTACCATAGAAAAGTTTACTATGACATCTTGAGATGAATTGTTCCCTTTTAGGTCATGTTTTGTTATAGTAGAAACAAAACAAAACCAGGAATGGGGCTATTGTTGTGATAATCTTTATGATATAGCTCAGAAACTTTCTGACTGTCTTAAAGAAAAAATTTTGGTAGGTTTGAAGATGTAGGATATAAACCTACCCTGTGCCTTTCCAACATGTACTTTGTTTTCTGTTTGCTTTTCTTTTTATATTTTTAAGGGATGTCACTGCCCAAGTGTCAGAGACTTAAACTTACACTTTTAAAAATGTTGGGATTGAGAAAGATTTTTGGCAACGGATTATATGCATTTTGAAATGCAAAAGTAATGTTGGGGACTAGAGTTGGAATGTGATGGTTTAGATATGAAGTATTTCTTATAATAGTACATTTACTTAAGTCTTATCATGTTATTAATGGTGACTAGATTACAAAGGCAGTGATTTTTATCAATAGATTAATTCATGAATGGATTCATGGATGAATGTGCTATTAGATGGGACCTAGAGGGAAGAAGTAGGTCACTGATCTTGCTTTGAACGGTATAATCTGCTGGCCTGCATGTCTGGCTTGCTGCAGCAGTGCTGGGGCTCCTCAATAGAGACAGGACACAGTCAGTAATAGGAGTCCCAGTTCATGTTTTCCTGGGTGAGAAACAGTGGAGTCTGGTATGAATGCTATGGTTCTCAGGCTCCTGTGTACCCATGCTCTGCTAGCCTCCACTAAAATTTGGGAACAGGGACCCACGGGTCCCAAACAGAAAAGGGGATGGCTGAGCCCAGGATGGGGAAATGGGGGGAGAGAAGTCCTTCTCTTCCAGGAAGGCCTCCCCTGTGGTGATCCTTGATAAGAAGACAGGCCTTGCTTCTTCAAATTGTTTTATTTGATGTTGAGTGTGAATACACACACACACACACACACACACACACACACACACATCTTACTCAGGGTGAACAAGGGATTAAATACCTTTGGCAGGAAGAAATGCCCAGGAAACACTTGGGGCCTATCTTGGTACCTGATTATCAGGTTTTTATGCTATGTGACTGATTATCATGGTCCTCTCACTGGGGTGTCAGGGTTACAGGTTCCAGATCAGGTAGTTTGGCCGGGAGATGGCTTTATGCCTGCCATTCTCATTCTGAGACGCCTGGGATTTGAGGCTGCTCAATTTAATTTTTTGTCTGGTGTCACAGTCCACGTGCCCCACAATAACCTTCTCTCTTGTTTTCTGCTTCCTGTCTACTATGATATACTCAGTTTTCTTCTGTCAAGACATTGTACCATAATGATTTAGCCTTGCCTAGGACTACACGTGACCCAGTTGATCATGGATTGAACCAGACCAGCTCTTGGAAATAAAAGGTGATAGTGTAGAACCAGGAAAATATAGGAACTAGGTGAAGACTCTACACTTAAATATGTCTACTACTCTTTTGTCTTTGTATGTTGAGAGTCAAAGTCCTCTAAGATATAAGACATTTGATCTAATTGATAACAGGCCTACCACTCAGCTAGCAGCACTGGACTGACTGATGAAGTCCAAAAGCTTCATGAAGCAGTAGGAATTCATGTAAAATCAAAAGGAAACAAAAGCACCCGTGACTGAGATGATTTTCTATTGGTATTTTAGAACTCCATGACCAAGAGAAGTCATAAAAGAACATGTTAGCTGGGTTTTTAAGGTTTCATACAGTTTCAGAGAGTTAACATTTGTGGTGGTGGAGCAAAGGCATGGAAGCAGGATCATCTGAAAGCTCACATCTGGATCCACAAACAGCAGGTAGGAGAGAGAGTACATTGGGCATTTCACCCGCCTTTTGAAACCTCAAAGCCTACTGCCAAGGACTCACCCATCTCCTCTAAGAAAGCCACACCTGCTAATCTTCCCCAAACAGGATTCCCGACTAGGAAACAAGTATTCAAACACATGTACCTATCGGGATCATCCTAGCTCAAATCACCACGGTCTGTGGTTAAGAGTTAATGATTGAACATAATGCTGTATTTCTTGTTGTCTTGTTTAACATTAAGACAACATACCAACAATGAGTGATGAACATTTATCTCCAGGTTTCTGTGGAATGAAGGCCAGACAGAAAGAAGGAAGTGGGAGAAAGTTAATCCTTTTCAAAGCAGCATCAATTTAGAATCCTTTTCAAATTCCATATATAGACATGGAAGGGTTTTGTGTACAGTTGCAACACACAACATATATATGTTTTTGCTCCATTTTTATTGAAGTGCTCACTGTAAATATATGTTTCAGGTTCCAGGATGGTGATCTGTTTTTGAACTTTGTGACTTGGTTTGGCAGTAAAAGCTGACAAATCTAAAAATGTCAAGACTTGTGTAGCTCACTCTTATAATTAAGAAAGGGGAGGTAGCGTTCTTTTGATTGCGTAGTACACTACAGTACACTTCGGACTAAGTGGCCATGAAGGATGTAGAAATAAACCTGGTGGGAACAAGTGGGAAGAAGAGCAAAGTTCCATAGGCTTCTGCCATATCTGGAAGATTCCTTATCTATTGTGTATGGTGTAAGATCTGAGATGGCTCCTAGCACACTGGTGAGACAACACAAAGAACCCAAAGCTAGGGCAGTGGCTCTTTCCCCTGTCTTCATCAAAATCTCCCTTGAATCAGAATCAGTTAACCAACACATTGTGTGCCCCAACTTGCCCTTGAATACATAAACATACCAAAATAGCCTGAAATATAAGTATATATGCTTATGTAGTAAACAATAAAGTTAGATCTGCACCCTGACAGTGGTCTCTGGAGTCTAATACTGGGACTCTTCATGGGCTCTGCCTCTACTTTCCCTGTACTTCCCATCCCCTGTGTCCTCAATAGGCATGCTACTAAGGCATTGGAATCCACAGTCATATCAAACTTCTGCATAACAAGACAGAAATATTTTTTTTCAACTTTTATTAGATATTTTCTTCATTTACATTTCAAGTGGTATCCAGAAAGTTCCCTATATCCTCCCCCCTCCTGGCCCTGCTCCCCTACCCGCCCGCTCCCACCCCTTGGCCCCAGCGTTCCCCTGTATTGGGGCATATAAAGTCTGCATAACCAAGGGGCATCTCTTCCCACTGATGGCCAACTAGGCCATCCTCTTCTATATATGCAGCTAGAGACATGAGCTCAGGGGGTACTAGTTAGTTCATGGTTATTCTTCCACCTATAGGGTTGAAGACCCCTTCAGCTCCTTGGGTACTTACTCTAGCTCCTTCTTCCTTGGGAACCCTGTGTTCCATCTAATAGCTGACCGTGAGCTTCCACCTCCATGTTTGCCAGGCATTGGTATATTTTCCCCCGAGACAGCTATATCCGGGCCCTTTCAGCACCATCTTGCTGGCATGATATAGTGTCTATGTTTGGTGACTGATTGTGGGATGGATCCCTGGCAGCCGCAGTCGTTGGGTCCATCCTTTGGATTGAGCTGCACAAATGCTCCCTTTAACTCTTTCAATGTGTGCTTTGTTCTTAATTCTAGGAAGGGGTGACGTGTCCACATTTTGATCTTCCTTCTTCTTGAGTATCTGACAGAAATATTTTTATGATTCATTGAAGTATAAACTCAAAATACCTCAAAATACATTGTTTAAAAATTTTCTAAGTGATTCCTGGTGGTTCCTAGACATTTCATATTCTTTTTTTTTTTTTTTTTTTTTTTGTCCTGAGAAGGAATGGCCAGCCCACCCTTAAAATGTCCCCGACAAATCCTGTTTCATCTCCACCAATTAGTTAGGTTCCTCCAAGAGCATTAGTCAACAGCCTTGTATTATAGTGAAACAGTTTTACCATGTGTAATCTGAAAAACTTGTGAGAGATATGATTTTTCCAAACTGGTATCCCATAATACTTATGATACTTGACAATATATTATGAATGTGATACTATTTCTAACTTTATCTAGCTTCAGTGAATTTTGAAAAATTGCTTGTTTAAAAAACTTGGCAATCTCTCTGCTAAACACCTTTAAGTAGTATAAAGCTCTGAAATATTTAGAATGACTATAAACAATAACAGCTTTATGATCACAGGTATTTTTGAGTTGGTCTTGGGAAAATATTAATAACAGTGATTAAGTGCTACTATTACTTATCTATATTTTTGTAGTAGATTTAAGCTTGCAGAAAAATTAAGAAAGGCTGTAAAAATTACCCATCCATCATAAGTAAGTAGATAAAAATAGGGCTATTTTTTATTGTTCTTAACAGAGTAGTATTTTTATTGTAATCAGTGAACCCACATTTTTATAATATAATTGCCTACAGTACATAAGTAGGTTAGACTTTGTTTATGTGTTGCTCATTTTATAGCTTTAAGCAAGTGTGTGATGACACAAATCTCACTACAATACCACACAGAGTATTTTCTTTGCCATGTAGCATGTCTATCCTCTTCCCTCTCAACTCTCACCCTATGAAACCTATAGTGAGCAGGGAAAGTAAATTTCTCATTTTTATAATTTATTTTTTTTCAAATGTCATGTTGTTGGCATCCCAGAGCCTGCACACAGCTTTTCTGGATTGTTGTCTTCCAGTCTGTTATATGCTTACATTTCCTCTATTTCTTTACACTGTGTGAAAGCTCTTTCCAACTTAGAATTAAATACTATTTAAACACCTGAAAGTACCAAAGTTTACTAATCTATTTACCATCAGAGGAACATCTTGGTTACTGGAGCTTTTAAAAATTATGTAAAAATCTGGTATGAACATCCACATATAGGATTTTGAGCAGACACAAATGTCAAGTCTTTTGGGCAAACACCAAGGCATTCAATAGTTAGCCTAATAAAATTGTAAAAAAAAATTGTGTTTGCCTTTATGCAAACCTATAACCTATAGTGTTCATATTATTTGCTTTTTAACTAGCATAAAAGAGAGTTTTTTCAGCCTCCTTGTCAGTGTGCCACTATTTCAGATTGAAGTCATTCTGATGGGTTGTGATGCTATTTCATTATTGCTTCGAATTTCCCCAATAACATATGATACAGAAAATATATCTGCTTATTTATTTGTATTCTATATCTCTTTTTGATGATGCCTCTGCCATATTTTAAGAAAGTGTTAAATTTTCTTTTCTTTTCTTTTCTTTTTTTTTTTTTTTTTTTTTTTTTTTTTTTTTTTTTTTTTTTTTTTTTTTTTTTTTTTTTTGGTTGTGAGAAGTCTTTGCATATCTTTGGTGTCATACAGAGATGCAAATGTTTGCTCCAAGTCTGTGGCTCACCTCTTAATTTTTTTCTTTGTCCTCCAAGAGCAGACGTTTTAAATTTTAAAAGAGTTCAATTTATCAACAATTCCTTGATTGAATGTTTCTGCTTTGTTTGTTTGTTTGTTTGTTTGTTTTTGGAGATAGTGTCTCTCTGTATAGCCCAGGTTGTCCTGCAACTTACTTTGTACACCAGGCTGGCCTCAAACTCAGAAATCTGCCTGCCTCTGCCTCCTGGGTGCTGGAATTAAAGGCGTGTGCCACCACGCCTGACTGATTGGTTGTTTTTTTACCCTTATATTTTAAAAGGCACTGACTGCTTTTGACAAGACTTATAGCTATAGCTAGATGTTTTTCCCTAGTCTTCTTTCCTAAGAATGGTTAAATTTACTGCTTGAGAGTTACTTCTATGGTGTCTTCTTAACTTTGAGTACTCTTACATATGAGTTTTTAATGTAAATTAAAAAAACTGAAGTTGACCTCGTTTTCTGTCATGCTTACATTATGAGTATTGAGAGTAGTATGAAGCCTATAGTTACACTTATAGAAATCAAGATATTGTCTAAGATTTCCTTTTTGATCTTAGAATGTTAGGTGTGCTGATACTGTCAGTTCAAATTTAAGAAATTACCTGAACCTTGATTTGTGCAGTTTTATATTTGGCATTAGCTTTTACACTTCTATTTTTACCTACAAAAACTGTACCATTAGTTTGTGGACTTTTAAAACTGATATTGTAACTTTATAACAGTGCTTGTGTCAATTTAATAAACTCTTTAAAAATAAAATTTTATACTACAGTGTTGGTACATTTTTGGGGCAAACAAAGGTCTATTTCTGTGGGTTCTTGCTACCTGCTTCATTAGCATTGGATATAGGACCTTTTATACATTGGCAGTAAATAAAAATAAACAAATTTAGTTTGGAACTAAAGTCAAACCTTATTTTATTTTTAAAGTTTTATTTTATAAAGTAATCATATCTATTTCCTTTCTCTTTTCTCTCTCAAAACTCTATCATATAACCTTCCTTGTTTTCTTTCCAATCCATGGCTTCTTTCTCTTTCTTTCTTTCTTTCTTTCTTTCTTTCTTTCTTTCTTTCTTTCTTTCTTTCTCTCTCTCTCTCTCTCTTTCTTTCTTTCTTTCTTTCTTTCTTTTGTCCTTCCTTCCTTCCTTCCTTCCTTCCTTCCTTCCTTCCTTCCTTCTTTCCTTTTATTGGATAAATGGTTGTTACATATTTACATTCATTCATACATGCATACATACATACATACATTTCTTGCTCTCTTTCCAATCCATGGTTTCTTTCTTTTCTTTTCTCTTCTCTTCTCTCTGAATCAACATAGATGGAGAAACCAAAATATTCCATGACAAAATCAAATTTAAATAGTATCTATCTATGAACCCAGCCCTACAGACGATCCTGGAAGGAAAACTCCAACACAAGGAAGATACTTGCACCAAAGAAAGGACAAGATATTAAGCATCTCACAACAAAGTCAAAAGCAGAGAGCCACAAGCACATAATACCATCTACAAAAACAAACACATCAGGAACCAACAGTTATCTCTCTTAAATATCTCTCAATATTAATGGATTCAACTTACCTCAAAAAAGGCATATGCTAACAGACTGGATATGGAAACAAGATCCAGCATTTTGCTGCACACAAGAAACACACCCCAATAACAAAGACAAGCACTATCTCAGAGTAAAAGGATGGAAAAAGGTCTTCCAAGCAAATGTTCCCAGGAAACAAGCACAAGTTGCCATCCTAATATCCAATAAAATAAACTTTCAACCAAAAGTTATCAAGCATGGTGAAGAAGAACACTTCATATTCCTCAAGAGTATAATCCATCAAGAGAAAATCTCAGCTCTGAACATCTATGCCCTAAATGCAAGAGCACCAAAATTCATAAAACAAATTTTTACTAAAACTCAAAACACACATTGAACCCCTACAACAACAGTGGGAGATTTCAATACCCCACTCTCACCAATGCACAGGTCATTGAAACAGAAACTAAATGGAGAAACAGTGAAACTAAAAGAGGTTATGAACCAAATGGATTTAAGAGATATCTACAGAACATTTCACCCTAAAACAAAATAATACACCTTCTTCTCAGCACCTCATGGTACCTTCTCCAAAATCAACCATATAATTGGTTACAGAACAACCCTCAACAGATACAAGAAGATTGAAGTAATACCATGCATTCTATTGAAAGACCCAGAAATGCAAGGACTCCCTCATGTTCTGACTCAGGAGAGGTGACACCCCAAATCACTCACTCACAAGAAACGGTCTTGATGCAAACTGCAAGAGGACTTTTATTCCAAGAGCGCTCTGGGACCCATGGTGTACACAGGACCGTGGGCCCTGGAGTAGCTGGATAAAGGGGGTATTTTAAGGAAGAAACCACAACTCAAAGGGGTGGGGAGGGCATTGGTGGAAAATACCAAAAATACCAGTTTAAGAGTCACAAGAAGTACAAAGACACAAGAGTCACAAGAAATACCTGGTAATTGTGTGAGTTATTTCCAAAGACAGTTACGATGAGCCCCTAGCAATAGCACATTTGCATAGTGGGTTCCAGGGTTGGTCAGGGTGACTTTCTTTGAAGGAACACTCCCTGAACCCAGGAAGTGGGTGGGTGGAGGAATGTCACTATCTGTTAGCATGCCTTGGGGCACTGAGTCACAAAGGTTACATTCCCAGGCCTGGGCTAAGGCCCAGTTCTTCACTATTAGATCACCATGGCTAAAAGTTGATCTTCAATAATAGCAAAAACTACAGAAAACCCACATAAACTTGGAAACCAAACAATTCTCTACTCAATGACAACATGGTCAGGGAAGAAATATAAAACGAATTAAAGACTTCATGGAATTTAATGAAAATATTGACACATCATACCCAAACTTATAGGACACAATGTAAGCAGTGCTAAGAAGAAAGTTCATAGTGCTAAGTTCCCTGGTAAAGAAACTGGAGAGATCTTACATGAACAGCTTAACAGCACACCTGAGAGCGCTAGAACAAAGAGATGCAAACTCACCCAAGAGGAGTAAAAGGCAAGAAATAGTGAAAATTGGGGCTGAAATCAACCAAATAGAACAGAGAAAACAATATAAAGAATCAGTAAAACCAAAAGCTGGTTCTTTGAGAGAATCAATAAGATAGATAAAACCTTAGCCAAATTAACTAAAGGGTCAAGAGACCATATCCAAATTAATAAAACTATAGATTCAAACGGAGACATAAAACAGAAATGGAGGAAAATCAAAAAATTATCACATCCTACTCTAAAAGTCTATACTCAGCAAAACTGGAAAATCTAGATGAAATGGATGGTTTTCTAGACAGAGGCCAAATACTAAAGTTAAATCAACAACAGGTAAACTATCTAAACAGGCCCATATCACACAAGAAAATAGAAGAAGTAATTAAAAACTTCCCAAGCTAAAAAAGCCCAGGGCCAGATGGATTTAGTGCAGAATTCTACCAGACCTTCAAAGAAGACCTGATAGCAATTTTCCTCAAACTTCTCCATAAAATAGAAACAGAAGAAACAATACCTAACTCATTCTGAGAAGCCACAATTACTCTGATACCTAAACCACACAAAGACCCAACAAAAAAGGAGAACTTCATCTCACTTATGAATATCGATGCAAAAATACTCAATAAAATTCTTGCAAACTGAATCCAAGAACACATTAAAATAATCATTCACCACAATCAAGTAGGCTTCACCTCAGGATATCAGGTCGGTTTAATATACAAAAATCCACTAATGCAACCTATTATATAAACAAACTCTGTTGGGGTCCACCATTCCAGTGTAGCCAAAGACCTGGTCCCCTGGAGGGTGAACTGGGGCTAAGGGAGACTAGATGGGAGAGAAAATGAAAACATTGAGACAAATTACTGATCAAAGCATGTCTGATCTTTACTGAAAAATCTTTCTTGGTTTTTGAGAGGGAAGATCACACCCACGGTCAGTTCTGCGCAGGCGCCTGGGTTCATTCAGAAGGGGCACTGTGGAATGTTTCAGCTGGAGCCAGAATATGGGTGGGGCATGACAGGCACATAGCAGGATTCCAGAGAAGTTCAGGCGTTGTTTAGCACAACAATGGAAACCAGGCTTAGCTGGAGAGCCAAGCTATAGGTGGCTTCCTGTGGCACGCCTTCTGAGACAGGTCTGAACTCTCAGCCTAAAGCAGCTGAGAGAGGAGGTTACAAAACTCAAAGAAAAAAATCAAATTATTACCTCCTTAGATGCATAAAATGCATTTGACAAAATACAACACCCCCTTATTTTAAAAGTATTGGAGAGATCAGAATTTAAGGCCCATACCTAAACCTAATAAAAGCAATTTACTGCAAACCAACAGTCAATATCAAATTAAATGGAGACATAATCAAAGTAATCCCACTGAAATCGGTGACAAGACAAGGATGCCCACTCTCTCCATATCTATTCAACATAGTACTCTATGTATTAGCTAGAACAATACAACAACAAAAAGATATCAAGGGGATACAAATTGTTAAAGAAAAGATAAAGGTATCACTATTTGCAGATGATATGATAGTATACATAAGCCACCCCTAAAATTCTACCAGAGCACTTCTCCAGCTGAAAAGCAACCTCAGCAAAGTGGCCAGATATAAAATTAACTCAAATCAATCAGTAGCCTTCCTTTATACAAAGGATAAACAAGCCGAGAAAGAAATTAGGAAAACAACTCCCATCAAAATAGCCACAAATAATATAAAATATCTTGGGGTAACTCTAACCAAACAGGTAAAAGACCTGAATGACAATAGCTTCAAGTCTATTTCAAGTCAAAAAAAGAAATAAAAGATGATCTCAGAAAGTGGAGAGATCTCCCGTGTTCATGGATTGGCAGAATTAACAGTAAAAATGACCATCCTACCAAAGGCAATCTACAGATTCAATGCAATCCCCATCAAAATCCCAACACAATTCTTCAAAGACATAGAAAGAACAATTCTCAAATTTATCTGGAAAGGCAAAAAATGCAGAATAGTGAAAACAATTCTTAACAATAAAAGAACAGCTGGGGGAATCACCATTTCTGACCTCAAGCTTTAATACAGAGTAATAGTGATAAAAACTGCATGGTATTGGTACAGAGACAGATATGTTGATCAATGCAATTGAATTGAAGACCCAGAAACAAAACTACACACTTATGTTCACTTGATCTTTGACAAAGAAGCCAAAACTATACAATGGAAAAAAGAAAGCATCTTCAATAAATGGTGCTTGTCTAACTGGCTGTTTGTGTGTAGAAGAGTGAAAATAGACCCATATTTGTCACCTTGTACACAGCTCAAGTCCAAGTGGATCAAAGACCTAAACATAAAACCAGATTCACTGAATCTAATAGAAGAAAGTGGGAAAGAACCTTGAACTCATTGGCACAGGGGGAAATTTCCTAAATAGCACTCCAGTACCTATGCTCAGATCAATAATTGAAAAATGGGACTTGAGGAAACTGAAAAGCTCTGTAAGGCAAATGGTCTAGTCAATAAGACAGATTGGCAGCAAACAGATTGGGAAAGAGTCTTCACTAACCCCACACCTGATAGAGGGCTAATATCCAAAATATATAAAGAACTCAAGAAGTTAATCACCAAAAACACCCAAACAACCCAATCAAAAATGGGGTATAGAACTAAACTGAGAGTTCACAACTGAAGAATCTTGAATGGCTGAGAAGCACCTAAAGAAATGTTCAGAGCCCTTCAGTGATCAGTGAAATGCAAATCAAAATGACCCTGAGATTCCACCTTTTATTTTTTGCATGTTTAAAATTTTTATTTAATCTTTTTTACAATCCAAATTTTATCCCCCTCCCAGTCTACCCTTTGACTGTTGCACATCTGATACATCTCCCTACCCCCATGTCCATGAGCATGTCCTCACCCCCCACTCCCCTGCCACACCAGACCTCCCCACTCTCTGGGACCTCCAGTCTCTTGAGGGTTAGGTGTATCTTCTCTGACTGAGTCAGGACCCGGCAGTCCTCTGCTGTATGTGTGTTGGGGGCCTCCTATCAGCTGGTGTATGCTGCTTGTTTGGTGGTACACTGTTTGAGAGACCTCTGGCGTCTAGGTTAATTGAGACTGCTGGTCTTCCTACAGGTTCTCCCTCCCTCTTCATCTTCTTCCAGCTTTTCCCTAATTCCACAACAGGGGTCAGCTGCTTCTGTCCATTGGTTGGGTGCACATATCTGCATCTGACTCTTTCAGCTGCTTATTTGGTCTTTCAGAGTGCAGTCATGCTAGGTCCCTTTTTTGTGAGCACTCAATAGTCTCAGTAATAGTGTCAGGCCTTGGGGCTTCCCCTTGAGCTGGATCCCAATTTGGGCTTGGGCCTCCATTTTCTCAGGCTCCTCTCTATTTCAGAATGGCTAAGATCAAAACCTCAGGTGACAACATATGTTGTAGAGAATGTGGAGAAAGAGGAACGCTCCTCCATTGCTGGTGGGATTGCAAACTGGTACAACCACTCTGGAAATCAATCTGGAGGTTCCTCAGAAAATTGGAAATAGATCTACCTGAACACCCAGCTATACCACTCTTGGGAATATACCCAAAATATGTGCCATCATGTCACAGGGCCATGTGTTCCACTATGTTAATAGCAGCCTTATTTGTGATAGCCAGAAGCTGGAAACAACCTAGATGTCCCACAACAAAAAAGTGAATATAGAAAATGTGGTTCATTTACACAATGGAATACTACTCAGCTATTAAGAATGAGGACATCCTGAGTTTTGCAGGCATATGGATGGAACTATAAAATATCATTCTGAGTGAGGTAACTCAGACCCAAAGGGACATGCATGGCATGTACTCACTAATAAGTGCATATCAGCCAAATTAAAAAAAAAGTACAGAATACCCAAGATACAGTCCACAGAACTCAAAAAGGTTAACAAGCTAAAGTCCCCAAGTACGGACTCCTCAGTCCTACTTGGGAGAGAGAAGAAAGCAATCAGAAGTGGGTAGGAAAGGAGGGACCTGGAAGGGAAAGTAGACAGGGTGGGAAAAGTGTGGGAGGGAGCAGAACTTGATCTGGTATTAGGTGAGGGAAAAGGACTGAAGCCCTGAGGGCCAGCAGAAAGAATGAAAACAGATAACCTCAGGTTAGGTAATCCTCCAGAATGTACCAGAGACCTGGGAGATAAGAGACACTCAGGAATCAAAGGGTGGGACCTTAGATGAAATGCCTGATAGTAGGGAGCGGGAACTTATAGATCTCAACTCCAACATGAAGACAGGGCATCAAGTGAGGGATGGGGTTGCCATCCCATAGTTAAATCTCTAACCCATAATTGTTCTTGTCTGGAAGAATTACAGGGATGGAAATGGAGAGGAGTCTGAGGAAAACAAGGTCCAGCAATAGGCCCAAAATGGGATACAGCTCAAGGGGAAGTCCAAAGGCCTAACACTATTACTGAGGCTATGGAGAGCTCACAAAAAGGAATCTATCATAACTGCCCTCTGTAAAACCCAACAAGCAGCTGAAAGAGTCAGATGCAGATATTTACACCCAAACAATGGACAGAAGCAGCTGACCCCTGTTGTTGAATTAGGGAAGGATGAAAGAAGCTGAGGAGAAGGGCAATCCTGTAGGAGGACCAGCAGTCTCAATTAATCTGGATCCTGGACATCTCTCAAACACTGGGTCACCAAACAGACAGCATACATCAGCTGATATGAGGCCCCCAACACACATACAGTAGAGGGCTTCTAGGTCTGTGATCATTCAGAGATGATGAGCCTAACCCTCAAGAGACTGGAGGCCCCAGGGAGTTTAGAGTTCAGGTGGGATGGAGGCTGGGGGCATCCACGTGGAGAAAGGGTGAGGTGGGGAGGAGGTGTAGGATGTGGAACAGAGGGTGGATGGGGGCGAGGAATAGAATATGGAGGGTGAAAAATAAATTTAAAATAAAATTTTTAAAAAATTATGTGTTCACAGAACAAGTTGTTTATTTTAAAACAAGCACCACCTGAAAATAGGAGGAGGCAAGAAATTTGCTCAGCTTGTTTGGAATATTTAGCATGTTCTTCTCACAAAGGGTGATGATATAAAATGGTGCATTTAATTAACCAAATAGCTATCTAATGTCTTAGTAAGTCTTGAAAATACACAGCCACTGAGGTGTGTTTGGTTCCTCCTGGGCAGTACGAACTACTTTAATAAGTGAGTCAGGGGATGTGTGGAGGAGGTCTGGGATGTGGAGCAGTTGGAGGGTGCATGGTGGTGGGGGGAATGGAATATGGAGTGTAAAAAATAAATTAATTAAAAAAGAAACAAAACACCCACCCAATCAAGATATTAGCACCTAGACCTATAATCATTCCATTTCCAAATGGATCATAGGCCTTAAAACCAGATATACTGAACTTGATAGAAGAGAAAGTGAGGGATAGTATTGACTGTAGGGGCACTGCAGACAACTTCCTGGAAAGAACACCAATATTACAGGCACTAAGATCAATAATTAACAAATGTGACCTTATGAAACTGAAAACTTTCACCATCGATAAGATAAAACAGTAGCCTACAGAATAGGAACATATCTTCACCAACCCCACTTCCAACAGAGGACTAATACCCAAAATATACAAAGACCCGAAGAAACTCAATATCAGTAAAACAATCTAACCAAATATGGGCTATAGATCTAAACAGAGAATGCTCAATGGAGAAAACTCAAATGTCTGAGAAACTCTTAAAGAAATGTTTTAAATCCTTAGCCTCCAGGAAAATGAAAACCAAAACTACTTTTACACTTGTCAGTATGGCTAAGATGAGTACCACAAGTGACAACGCACGCTTGTGAGGCTGGAGAATAATGGAAATACTGATCCAGGGTTGGTTGTGGTGCAAACCTTTCCACCCACTATGGAAATCAATATCTGGCAACTGCTCTAGGTGTCCATCAAGTGAAGAATGGACAAAGCAAATGTGGTGTACATTTACACAGTGGAATATTACTCAGCTGTTAAAACAGATGACATCACAGAATTTGCATAGAAATAGGTAAAACTAGAAAAACTCATCCTGAGTAAGGCAAGCTATATCCCAAAAAATAAATATGCTGGAGATTCAAGTACATGGTCACAATAACATTTTTATTGTAGGGGTCAAACCCAGAAACTTGCATGTACTAGACCAGTGTTCTCTCACTGACCTATATGATCGGACCTTATATATGGGCATTGATCTTGACCTAGTGTGTTATTTAGGGTTACTATTGCTGTTATGAAACACTATGACCAAAGCAACTGTGGTAGAAAGGACTTATTTCTTTCACTTAGAGGCCATGGAACATTCTTAATTGTTGCCTTGCTCTCTATGGCTTGCTCAACCTGTTTTCTTATAGAAACCAGGACCACTATCCCTAGGATGGCAATACAACAGTGGGTGAGACCCTCAGCTGAGCCTCCTCTTTAATGACTGTGTCTTGTGTCAAGCTAACATAAAGCTAGCCAGTAAACTTAGGTATTAATATATGATGTGAGTGTTTATGTGTGTTTGCATGTGTGTACATGTATATGCTTGTATCTACAGGATTATCTAATAAAATGTATTTCTTACAGTGGATTATGGACAAAATAATCTGAAAATGAACAAATATTGCAGAATAGTCATCAATGTTCAATTTAATAGAATATATATTATCAAGGTATTTAGCTTAAAGTTTACTATGATTGTAATTGAATAAAATGTGATTTTTTATACTAACTTGCTTATAAAAATTATAGTGCACATGATTTCTCTGGGTTCTAAGCACTTTCTAGTGTGCTACAAACTTGGGCCAGAGAATAATTCCTTGTGACAAACTTGTTATCTAGGTTTGTTTTTCTATCATTAATATTTTCCTTTTAATCCTTTCCAACTGATAATATGGCCTCTATTCAGATTCTTCCAGAAAATTGAAGAACATTATTCTAAATAGTATCTAGTTTCTATTTAAGTTGGTAAAATATTTTTACATTAAAAAATTATTAGGTCTTACTTCAAAAGTACTTCACAAAACTGGAAAATCTAAATGAAATGGAGGACTTTCTAAACAGATACCACTTATGAAAGTTAAACCAAGATCGGCTAAACCATTTAAATAGCCCCATAACCTCCAAGGAAAAAGAGCAGTCATTAAAATTCTCCCAATCAAAAAAAAAAAGAAAAAATTAAAAAGAAAAAAAAGTGCCAGGTGGTTTTAGTGCAGTATTCTACCAGACTTTCAGAGAAGAGCTAACAGCAATACTGCTCAAACTATTGCACAAAATAGAAAGTGAAGGAACACTACCTAATTCATTTTTATGATGTCACAGATACCCTGATACATAAACCACACAAAGACTCAACAAAGAAAGATACCTTTAGACCAGTTTGGCTTATGAACATTAACAGAAAAACACTCAAATCTTCCAAACTGAATTCAAGACTACACCCAAACCAATATTCACAACAATCAAGTAGGATGCAGGGATGCAGAGATCACTGGGATGCAGGGATTGTTCAATACATGAAAATTTATCAACATAATCCACTATCTAGATGAACTCAAAGAAGAAACAACCCACATTACTATCTCATTAAGTGCTTAAAAAGCCTTTGCCAAAATGCAACACCTCTTCATGTTAAAAGTCTTGCAGAGATCAAAGATTCAAGGCACATACCTAATCACAAGTAAAAGCAATATACAGCAAGTGAATAGCAGCATCAGATTAAGTGAGGAGAACCTTCAAGCAATCCCAACAGAATCAGGGACAAGACAAAGCCGTCTATTCTTTCTTTATCTGCTCAATATAGTACTTGAAGTTCTAGCCAGAAAAACAAGACAACAAAAGGAGGTCAAGGGGATACAAATTGGAAAAGAAGAAGTCAAAGTATCATATTTGAGGATGATATGATAGTGTATATAAGCGACCCCCAAAATTCTACCAGAGAAATCCTTCAGCTGATAAACTACTTTGGCAAAGTGGTTGGATATAAAATTCACTCAAACAAATGAGTAGTCACCCTTTATACAAATGATAAATGGACAAAGAAAGAAAGTAAGGAAAGAACAGCTTTCACAAGAGCCACAAATAATATGACATATTTTGAGGTAATTCTAACCAAGCCAATGAAAGATCTGTTTGATAAGAACTTCAAGTCCCTGAGGAAAGAAATTGAAGAAGATATTAGAAAATGAAAAGATCTCCCATGCTCATGGATTGGTAGGATTAACATAGTGAAAACGACCATCTTACCCAAGCAATTTACAGATTCAATCCGATTTCCATCAAAATTCCTCAAAATATTTTACAGACTTTGAAAGAGCAGTTGTCAACTTCATATGGAAAATAATTCCTAGGATAGCCAAAACAAGGCTGAACAATAAGAAAACTTTGGGCGGAATCATCATCCCTGACTTCTGGCTGTACTACAGAGCAATGGTACAAAAAACTTCTTGGTATTGGTGCAGAAACAGACAGGTTAGTCAACGAAATAGAATCGAAGACCCAAAATTAACCCACACACCTATGGACACTTGATTTTTGTCAAAGAAAGCAAAACCATTCAATGGAAAAAAGAAAGCATCTTCAATAAATGGTACTGATTTAACTAGATGTCTGCTTGTAGAAGAATGCAAACAGACCTATACTTATCACCCAGCACAAATCTCAAGTACAAGTACAATTAGATTGGCTAAGATAAACACACACACACACACACACACACACACACACACACACAACCAAAAAAAAAAAAAAAACCCAGAAAACTCAAGCAATAGCATATGGTGGCAAGGTTGTGGAGAAAGAAGAACACTCCTCCATTGCTGGTGGGATTGCAAACTTGTACAACCACTCTGGAAATAAATCTGGTGGTTTCTCAGAAAATTGGAAATAGTCCTTCCTGAAGACCTCAAGATACTGCTCCTGGGCATATACCCTTCTCCTCCATACCAGAAGGATAGGTGCTCCACTATGTTCATAACAGCCTTATTTATAATAGCCAGAAACTGGAAACAACCTAGCTGTCCCTCAACTGAAGAATAAATACAGAAAATGTGGCTCAATTATAAAATGGAATACTACCTAGCTATTAAAAAACAAGGACACCATGAATTATGAAGGCAATGGGACTGAAAATTCATCAAAAGTGAGGTAACCCAGACTCAAAAGGACATGCATGGTATGTACTCACTGATAAGTGGATAGTAGCCATAAAGTACAGAATATTTATGATATTCCCTACAAACCCAAAGAAGTTAAACAAGAAGGAAGGCCCAAGTGAGGATGCTCCAATCCCACTTAGTAGAGAGAACAAAATAGTCAGATGAGGCATAGGGAGGAAGGGACGTGGTTGGGAGAGGGAAGGGGAGGTGAATAGGAGAGCAGGATCAGGTGTGGGAAGAGACAGGAGAGAAGCTCAGACCAGAAGGCCAAGAGAATGAATGGAAATCTGCAGGTGTGGAGGTATGGGGGTGTGGGGTGTGGTGGGGTTTCTCTAGGCTGTCCCATAAACCTGGGATGTTGGAAAAAAATCCTAAAAGAACAATAATAATATAAAATAATATACAAAAATAAAAATATATTTACATTTTCAAATTAGTAATATTTATTGGGTAAACTTAAGAAAATACAAAGAAAACACATGCAAAAAGAAAGGAGGAAAGAAAAGTTATCATTACTGACACATATATAATTACTGACATTTGGGGTAACTAGAAATCCCTTCTAGGAGGCCCCAAGAAAATTAGGTCTTGAGAGATTGAAAAAGATCATCCTTCAAATCTTGTCCAGTTGAAGTTAAGCAAACTATAACCAATATAGACACAAATTTAGGTAATTAAATAATTACCAAATTTTGTCACTTCTGAGTTTTAAGCATAAAAAGAGTAGGGACTTAAGAAATAGATGGCTTGTGATGAAAAGGTTATTTATAAGAATTAGTGTAGCTTACTCATTCCAGCGGCAGCCTGCCAGTTCTGCTATGATTCAAAAGGCCAGTATTTCGAGTATTAAAATAGTGTGTTGAGTTCTGACAACATGACATATGCCAGAATGAAACTTGATGAATGGGGATTGAAAAAACAATTCATGAAAATAAAACATGTGCAAAATGTTAGACCCTATCCTTGAATCCCAGAATGAATCTTTAACCCTGGTCCAGGTTTGTGTGGTCTGTTTTCCTTCATTCTTGCCAACCATCTTTCTAAATAAATTAATAATAAACCTTAAAAGGATAAGAAGTACTTTGTTGAAATGTTGATTTTTTTTTCTCCACTTGATCATTATGGACAGTGAAATTAAGGTTAAAGTTATTGAATTTCATGGCCATGGTTTACATTCTCATCCTTGTATCTTCTCTCTGTGTTTGGGATCTGGACTTGGAGTTCCCATTAAGGACAAACAGAGTTTTGCCTGAGGCTAAGAACTGAAAGGTTTCAGTATCTGGAGTAGGGACTTGCTCTGCTGGGAATAGGTAAAGAAAAAGCAAGCCAGTTTTTGTTACAGAAAGCAAAAAGGGCTGCCTAGAAGTTGAAATAAAAATAAAACTTTTCCAACTATCTATGTTGTTTTAGGTGTTAACCTAGGCATGATAAAATTGGTGATTTGACAGTTTTAACAGCATTGCCAGGTTCTATTGCCTTTTAGAAATGGTGTCATTTGCAAGCAATACCATTCTATGGTCTCTGTGGTCTTTTCTGAAATGTTTTTTTCTTATCAAGGGTCATGAAAACTTGTCATAGACACCTCACAGAATACTCAGTGTTTAAGAAATTAAGATTTTATGTTGGGCTCTCCCAAGAGAAAAAAATCATTAGTGCAGACTTCATCAAATATGACTCTTAGAGAGCAGAACAAAACCACAGAATGAAAAAGAGAATACTTTCATATTTCTCTATGAACGTTTTATAAAACATAGATCAGAGGTGGTTTCTAATTGCCTTTCTACCCCAACTAACAGATGCTGGCAAGAAAAGACGACAGATCATGTTGACTAATCACAAAAGTCAGTGTCCTGTTCTGCTGCTCCATAGGCTCTGCAGGCGACACTGCATTTCCCTTGGGGCAGTCAATTGCTCAGAAAGTCCCTTCCTGCTAGCTTTTTCCTGTGGGAAAGTGAGAAGCCAGGATTTCTGAAGCCTATTCTAGTACTCTGAGCTAGTTATAGTAAGTCTAGGCAGGTGAGCCATGTTATTGCCCTAATCCTTACAACTCCACTTGTTATTCCACAATTTACCTAAAGCTGCTGTGAAAAGACAATGTGATATGGTTTCCTGAGCTAGAGTCTCTAGGCCTCTTGTTAACCTTGGAGTTGAGATGAGGTCTGGCTCCACTGCTATTCCTCCTGGTTTATTGGGGAATAAAGACTTTCTTGAAATATTTTCTTGGAAGGCCAATACTAAAAGTGACTCAGCAAGTGTGTGAAAAATTAAGAGGGATTCTAGACTTCTTGAAAAAGAAATTTAGAAAAATAGGGAAAATATCTTTACAAGATCAAAACCAAACACTAATTGTAGTACTGAGGTACTGAGTTAATGCTGCATTATATATATCACGGAGAAACAAAATCAATAGCTTGTTTCTCAGTGAGGAGCAGCAGGGGTGATATATAAATGCAATAGTGCTTGCAGCAGAAAAGGAAATTAAAATTTCAAGTTGATTCAAAAGAAAGTCTTAGAACCCTTTACCTTGGAAGCTGTGTTTTAAACTTATAGTAAATTAGACACAAATTGTGCTTCTGTAGGAGTCACTGAACACAAACACATATTGTGGATTTTCTGCACCTATTTTTGTTGCTGTAAATCTCCTCCCAAATATACTCCAAACACAACACAATTAATATGATTACATGTTGTGCTCCTAGATTGGGCAGATCTACCGCTATTCTACCATCTTCCACATCTATGAGACCCCTTATAACTTGGGGTTTCTCCAGGCCATGTGCTTCTGCTCTGCTTTTCTTCCTCCTCCTCCTCCTCTGCATCCTCTCCCTCTTCCGTTTTCTCCTTCTCCCTCTCACCTTCCACTCCACCTTTCCCTTTTATCTGCCCAATCATCAGCTCTCCTTTATTTTACAAATTAAGGTGGGAAGCAGGTTTACAGGTAATCACCTGAGTGCTGACTCATTCCTTGTTCACAGCCACTCACAGGAGAACAGAATTAACATCAAATATAATTTAGCCCCAGGGCTATCGACAACATATATGTCATACAGTTTATAATTCCAAACACTTGCTCTTTTATCTAAAGGGGTTAGAAAAATTCACTTAGCTTATTAGTTTATTATGAATTATTGCTCTTTAAAATTCAGACAAAGGGCTGAAGTGGAAGTTTCCTGTTTCTTTAGAGATTGAGTTGTGTCATGTGACATTTTTCTGGAAACTGTGTTATGAGACGATGTTTTTGTTGAAGCAAGACACATCAGCAGATGTTTTGCTGAGAAAAGATATGTTGTGGTTTTTCTGAAAGCTGCCTGGAGTTTGGAAAGGGTATGAATATAACCCAACAAATAGTGGATGATGCTGTGTGGCATTGGTTCATCTTGTCACTTTTTGCTGGTCTTTGCAGGGCTTTGCTGACACTGGTGATCATGATACTGTGTGGCATTGGTTTCCCTTGTCTTCTTCACTGATCATCCTTTGTCATGACTTTGTAGAGAAAAATGTATCAAAGCACTTCTGGTGGTGTTCTGCTACCTACTTGGGCTGGTTGGCAGAGCCTCTCAGTTTCTTCTGGATCAAACTGCCATTGCTAATTTGTGAAAGGTGTTTGCCAGTGGACTGAGCTACTGCTGCTGGTTTGTGTGAACTTAATTGCTGATATTCTGAAAGTACAGATTGGAACTGCACCAAAATACTATTTCTAAACAGGTACACATCCACCTTTTCCCTGTTAACCTTTCCTTTCCACTATCTCAGGTGGGTGGTGGGTTAGAAGTGAATTTAAAGCATTATAAGTACATCTATTAAATAGGTTTTGGAAAATATAAGCCTACAAAGGGCCCTGAAACAAACCTTGCCCCTGTGTGGAATGTGACAACCCAGAGAGAAATCCTTGATGGTGCAAGGTAAAGTGGTGCCCTCTGGAAAAGAAGCATCTCTTTGGTAAGTCAAGTTGTTCTGGAAAGGAGAGAGAAGATGCAAATGGCTATGTGGGCCTCAGTTTAAGACTTAGATGCAGTACTCTAAGATATAAACTGTCATTGAAAGGGACCCAGAAGTTTAGCAGGGTAAAATGACCAAGGAGCAGAAGTTCTGGTAAGAGCAGAAGCCCAAAAAAGAAAGAGCCAGAACCCTGGAGTAAGATTATGGTAGTTTGAAAAAAGATGTCTCCTGGAGCAGGTGAAGGAGCCATCTCGGGTCCCTGGTCCCTCAGAGACCAGTCTGCGCAGGTCAGCTGGCAGACTGCAAAGGGTGAGCAAGCAGATTACAGAAGCAACACAGCTTCTGGGACAGACCTCTTTTTGGGCTCCAGATATCAGGGCACTTTCCCCACCAGAGGAGAGGTATCCACCCTGGAGGAGCAGGTGAGGGAGGCATCTTGGGTCCCAGGTCCCTCAGAGACTAGTCTGCATAGGTGAGAGTTCAGACTACAGAAGCGACAAAGCTTTTGGGACAGACCCCTTTTTGGGCTCTAGACATCTGGGGGCACCTTCTACGCCAGAAGTGAGGTGGCTGCCTGAGAGGGCTCTGACCACCAGAGCAGGTAAGGGAGACAGACATCTTGTGTCTTGGGTCACTTGGAGATCAGTCTGTACAGGTAAGTGCGCAGACTGCAGAGGCAACAAACCTTCTGGGACTGGCCCTGTTTCAGGCCTTCATCTTCAGCCAGGAGGCAGGTCTGAATGCCAGACCTCTGTGCACCTTCCCTACAAGAGGAGAGCTTGCCTGAAGAGAGTACTCTGACTACTGAGACTCAGGAGAGACCTGGACTCCCAGATCTGCTGACAGAGGCTAACCGAATCACAGGAGGAACAAGCTCCAACCAGAGAAAACTATAGCAACTAACTCCAGAGATTACCAGATGGCGAAAGGAAAACTTAAGAATCTTGCTAACAGAAACCAAGACCACTCACCATCAACAGAACCCAGCACTGCCATCTCAGCCAGTCCTGGATACCCCAACACACCTGAAAAGCAAGACTCGGATTTAAAATCATATCTCATGATGCTGATAGAGGACTTTAAGAAGGGCATTAACAACTCACTCAAAGAAATACAGGAAAACACTGCTAAAGAGGTAGAGGTTCTGAACGAATTACAGGAAAACACCATCAAACAGGTGATGGAATTGAACAAAACCACCCAAGACCTAAAAAGGGAAGTATAAACAATAAGAAAACCCAAAGTGCGACAACTCTGGAGATAGAAAACCTAGGAAAGAAATCAGAAACCATAGATGTGAGCATCAGCAACAGAATACAAGAGATGGAAGAGAGAATCTCAGGTGCAGAAGATTCCATAGAGAACATGGGCACAACAATCAAAGAAAATGCAAAATGCAATAAGATCCTAACTCAAAACATCCAGGAAATCCAGGACACAATGAGAAGACCAAACCTATGGATAATAAGAGTAGATGAGAATGACGCTGTGCAAGTGTCTTGGTGTTTAATTTGTTTGGTAATTTTGATCTTCTATTTCTCTTCTTGTACAAAATATTTTCTTTAAAAAAATCCCTAGACTTCTTTCTATTTCTATGTCTGTAGAACTCTCCAAGCAACAGCCCCATCTTGACAGCTGACTAGCATGAATATTCAAAAGACCAATCTGTATTTCACTTGGATACCCCAAGAACATTTTCAGCACAGTATACACCAACTTGAATGTGTGTGTGTGTGTGTGTGTGTGTGTGTGTGTGTGTGTGTGTGTGTGCAACTTTGGTTTATGGTACCATGAACATCATAAATATTCAAATACTATTGTTGTTGGCCTAAATTCTATAATGGACAGACATTGAACAGACACAGAGCACAGGCACTGCCCTCAACACCACTCTGGTTATACTGCAAGCCTCTGTTATCTTCCTTCCCTTTTCCTACCGTAGAAATCTGCTACTTCCCTTCCTCCTCTTCCTGTTTACCCCTTCTGTGATGCTTACAACTGCATCTACATTCCAATCTTTACTTCCTGATGAATTTTTAATGGGTGACAGCCTATGAAACTTATCTCAAACATAGGACAAACCATTTGCTTTGCTCCCCTTTCCAATTCTTATAAAAAGGCCTTGGACACATTCTGATCATACAATGTGAATGAAACCTACCCTGCTCTCAGAAATTCTGTCCTCTCATCTCATTGGTATCCTAATTTGCATTTTGATTATGTCTCCTGTGTGTTTTTCAACCCAAAGTATTTCTATTCCACAGCTTAATCTCCAGATGTAATAACAGCAGTTACATTACCTCTGCTCAATGTCATTATATGCAGCACACATATCTAAAACTACCAGCTAGAAGAAAATAATCTGGTGAGACATCACACTTTGTTGACACCTTCTGTGACATTTTAATTCTTTTTAACTTGTATAAAAATATTGGTATGTGTGCATAAAAATTTCCCCTTCTAAGCAACAGAGATGTAGATATATAAAAGCACCCAACATTTGTTACTGGATAATTGGATGGGTAAAGAGAAAATTTATGAAAGGACTCTCTATTGCTTTTTTATTTTTTCACCCAGATGTTTGGCATCACAAAGACACTTTTGAAAAGGAAGTAAATTAATTGGTAGTAAGTAATATTTTCTTTTAGCTTCCATCTGGATTATTATGAAGCAGCCACATAACCACAGTGCTCCAATTGTATGTTTGTGCACAACCCACTTCCCCAGCCAAACACCTGCAGCTCACCAACCACACACCAAATATTTGTAACATGATTTAAATTGAATTGGGGAGTAGACAACTTCTTACCATCCAGCTGAATACTAAACTAAATGTCAGGATCTTCCCAGACATATGAGTTCTTCCTCCCCCCCCCC